>CM035193.1:10441390-10451390 GCA_020233015.1 Callinectes sapidus
AACTTCCTATCTCATCTCCTGGTAAAACTGCTTCTATGAAGTTTGGCATTCTGAAGCGTCTCCGCCAGTTTTTCCCATATCGCCAACTGCTTACTCTATACAAGAGCCATGTCTGTCCATGTATAGAGTACTCTTCGTATGTTATGGGAGCTTCCACTCATGCAGTCTTACTAGATAGAATAGAATCAAATACTTTTCGTGAACTCCTCTCCTCTAACTGACTGTCTGGAGCCTCTCTTTCACCACCAGAATGTTCATCTCTAGTTATCTTCTATCGCTATTTTCATGCTAACTCCTCTATTGATCTTGCTAACATGTCTTCCCTCCTCCTGCGGTCTCGCTGCACAAGACCTTCTTCCTCTCACTCCTATTCCGTCCATCCATCTAATGCAAAAGTTAACCAATACTCCCAATCATTCATTCCTTTCTTTGGTAAACTCTGAAACTCCCTACCTGTTTCCAAATTTCCAAATTCCCATGACTTGACTTTATTTAAGAGGGGGGTTTCAAGAGATTTTTCCCTGACTTTCGGCTAGTTCTTTGACCTTTAAGGGGACTGGCAAATTAGTCGGCTTTTTATTTTCGTTGTTTTGTTGCCCTTGGACAGCTTCCCCCTCTTACGTAAACACACACACACACACACACACACACACACACACAAGGAGACAAGCCAATATACAAGGAGCGCTTTCCTTATTTTCTCACCAATCTTCTTATGTTGACTTACCGTTCTGTTCCCAATGGAGTGGACGCGGCAGTGGAGCTCGGCGCGCCTTCCCACGTGAGCGGTGAGGGTGGTAGACATGCTGGGGTCGAAGTAGGGCTGGTCGGTGACGAGAGGCGAGGTGTTCATCAGAGCCTCGTCCCCTGCGTTTCTTCCTGTTGGACCGCCGCCGCTCACACCTTCCCAAGTAAACGATGAGGTAAGATAAGTGAAAAGAAATAGACATTTTTCATCATCTCTCCTCATTTAACTTACTAACCTAACCTTGATTCTTCCAACCTTACCAGACCAAAACCTAACTTACTCAAACCTATTTTAACCACTAAACTAACCTAACAAAAAACATTTATCAAACCTAACTTATTCTGACCACCAACTTGATCTAACGTGACCATTCCCATAAGGTGATCTATTCTAACTATTAACCAAACCTAACATCGAACCGGCTTCGGGCAGTTTCGAAACAATAATATAGCGCCATCGAACGTGAACTGAATCGAGTGGAGTGTTAACGAAAAAAAAAATACGGAGAGGAGAATAACATACTGGGAGAGAGAGAGAGAGAGAGAGAGAGAGAGAGAGAGAGAGAGAGAGAGAGAGAGAGAGAGAGAGAGAGAGAGAGAGAGTCCCTCTTCAATTTCATCAAAGGGTTCACACGTTTCATGGTGGTCCCACTATCATTATTATTGTTGTTAATATTGTTGTTACTACTACTACTACTGCTACTACTACTACTACTACTACTACTACTACTACTACTACTACTACTATTATTGCTACTACTACTACTACTACAACTACTACTACTACTACTATTACTACTTCCGCACCACTCACACCATCACCACCACCACCACCACCACAACCACCATCATCATCATCATCATCATCACAGCGAGGTTCGGTGTGTTTTCTTCATACAGGCATAGAAAGATATCCAGTGCAGAAGCTTTCAGACTCACTAGCGTCACGAGAACAAAGGAAAAGGTCTAAACACTAAAACGATTAACTTGATAGAGAAGTAGTTCAGCTCAAAAGAATTAACGTTTATTTTTTCTTTGACTTCACCTTCACGCGTCAGTTTGGCGAAGGAAACAAACCCATAAATCCAAACCAAATCATTCTCAGTGTGTGTGTGTGTGTGTGTGTGTGTGTGTGTGTTGGGGGTGGGTATCTCTTGGAACACGCTATTTCTCAGCCTCCATCACATACTAGTTTCAATAGTATTCTTAACCCCTTCAGTACCGGGACGCGTTTTTTAGATTTATTCTGCTTATTATTTGTCGATTTTATACAGTTTCAGAAGCTCATGTGGTGATCAAAATAATACAGACTTGAACTTGACGAGAATCACTAATACCACACGATTTCAAATAGAAATACATAAACACACTAATGAACAAACCATAATATATAATTAGTGTGGCTACTACAAACTTTCTAATCTAAGGCTGAGTAAATCGTAGCTAGGAGTAATGCCGTAATTCGTGAACGATTTCCAATAACTTTATAAAAAAATATAAAAAAACATAACTACAAAACTATGCGACAACAACACCGCTGTTAGTGTTGTCTCGTGTGGTGGTGCGACCGGGAAGTGGGGAGGCAGGGCAGAGGGGATGAAAGAGCTTGAGTTACCAGTTTTCGCCAAGTCGTCTTTTCTCACGTAAATGGACACGGTGTTAGCCTTTGAACGAGCATCTGCATGACTCCAGTATCTGAATTGATGAGGAGGTAAAATGGTGCTTGCATGAGAGAGAGAGAGAGAGAGAGAGAGAGAGAGAGAGAGAGAGAGAGAGAGAGAGAGAGAGAGAGAGAGAGAGTGTGTGTGTGTGTGTGTGTGTGTGTTTAGTGTTCTCGTGTTTTAAAATTTTAATGCCTTGCCTGAACCCACCCAGCCCTCAGTGACCTCGTAAATATAATAGGCTAGAGTTTACAGTTTCTCATAAAGAGTCTGTTACTGTTTTCTACGCCACTCCCTGTGAAAAGCTTCCCACATTATACTGACGGGTGGAAAAGTCAAGCCATCAGTTTTTTTACAACACCCAATGAACTGGCAAATTAATGGCAAAATTGTCTTGGCATAGTGCAGTGTAGACTCATTCCTGTTATTGTTCTTGAAGTTGTGGGTTTGGTATTTTTGTCGTAATCACTGGACATTCTCTCTCTCTCTCTCTCTCTCTCTCTCTCTCTCTCTCTCTCTCTCTCTCTCTCTCTCTCTCTCTCTCTCTCTCTCTCTCTCTCTCACACACACACACACACACACTTCCTTTTCCTTCCCACAGCTTCATCTTCTTAGTATCTCAGGAAATAGCAACCTTTTTGTCGTAATATCTCTCTCTCTCTCTCTCTCTCTCTCTCTCTCTCTCTCTCTCTCTCTCTCTCTCTCTCTCTCTCTCTCTCTCTCTCTCTCTCTTGGCAAACGAATATTCATTCATCTAGCGAGTAAAGCTCTACCCTTCATCACCATTATTTACATCATTGCAGCAGGAATTATCATCTGTAGGGAATGACCTGGTAAGTTGTGCACACACGGCAATTAAATTACATTAGACAAACAAGGAAACAAAAAATTATGGCACAGTAATAAAATAAACAACGATGACAAATGGTTATTATCATGGAAAGGTGGGGAAAAAAGTCCTTTGCCAGACAGACAGACGTGAGAGACCGTATTTGTCAGGCTGAGTGTTATTTTTGTTGGTGTGCGTGAGTCCCCGTGGAGAGTATGCAGCGAGCAGCCATCACGTAGGAGGGACATTTTAGGGCAGAATGAGTGCAACATGCCATTACTGCGCCAGAAAAAAGTGACTCAAGCTTGGCGGTGGCAAGTGTAGCGCTTGGATCAAAGGGAACGTCAAAGGATAGATTGCTGGAAGGTGTTTTTAATAAGCAGCTGGTGATGTAATAAGCAAGGGTGGCGGCACACAGGGCAGTATGTAAAGATTATTCGCGTGTAATACATTGATAGTGAAATGCCTTCTTCCTGTAAATGCATATTAAATGTTGTAATCAAGTGGTTTGAATTTAACAGGTATAGCAGTACTCTTGAAAATTTGACTATGTAAGTCATAAACTATACACATTCACAAAAATACAGCTGGAGCGCTTTAACAATTCATTCTGTGATAAAGATGTGCAAAACGACCACTCTATTACGTAACGTGGATGGTTTCCCGAGTGTTTTTCAGCTAAAACATCAGCAGAAAAACTAGTGCTGCAAACATGAAACGCTATACTCCCTATTAAAGCCCCTCTCCTGCGTACAATATACCCACGCCTACACCCTTAACGCCTTACTCTCACCCTCACCCATCCTATCAAACCCACTCACCCTGTCGTCTCCATTCCGAGACTTGCCAGTCGCCGAATAGCCGCCCAAAACCCCACGTCATAAACCATTTGCGATATGTTTATCGTCCCCCTTGACAGAGCGCGTCCCGTGGGGATTTTGAGGCAGGGGAGATGAAATACGGCAAGTTTTGATCCTGTCTTTGAGAGCGACGGCAGCGGGAGCCTCTTCATTTTGCGGACACTGGCACAACGAGGGCCGGGAGGCGAGGCTTCGAGGCGGAAAAAGTGAAGAAGCCAGGGAGGGAGGCAGAGGTCGATGCCGCCAGCAGGGAGAGGCTTTTCCAGGTTATAGCCACGAAGGAAAAGTTTGGGGAATACTGCACCCGAAAATGAAAAGCGAGGACGGCGAACACGTGGAGAGTCTGGAGATAACTTTATTATACACCACAGGGAGGAGGCTACGACGACTGATAGTAACACATTGATTTGATGGTGTCGCCGCGATGTCAGGAGTCGACAATATAACTGCTTCGTTATTGTGTTTCGCAGCAACTGACATCACTGACAGAAGTTGCCAGTTGATATAAGGAATTAGAGGCGAACACACTATTAATATCTGACTGAACTGTTCTACACTCTACTAAAAACATTATAGTACGATACCAGGGTAGAGATACAAAATAAAAATATTAAAAATGCATCTTTAGTAGTAAATCTGTATTCAAATATTGCGCATGATTCCTATGATAAATGTTACGATGATAGTTCAGCAGACTGTTTGTGGAGGGAAGTGGTGTTGGCAACTCCCTTGTTAGGCTCCGTCACGCCAGGACAACAAACAGCCTCAAGTTCTCACAAGTAAAGCGATAACTGAGAACAGCACAGGGCTTGCCACCACCACAGATACCGGGAAGCTGCATTAAAGCATCACTATACACGACAGAAATGGCCATAGACGCTAAGTGATTTACAAACTTAACAGCAATAACGGTAACTCAAGTTTCAAATGTACCTCTCCTCACTCACATCGCTCCTCTCTCTCTCTCTCTCTCTCTCTCTCTCTCTCTCTCTGCAAACTAACTACGGATTACCTAGGTTAATTTACCTTGACAAGTAGCACCAAAACCTTTCCTATTCGACTCACAAGTAACAACGCATAATCATATTTTTTCTTATGTTCTACAATTTTCTAAACAGTAAAGTTCTTCAAAGGAATGGGTTATCTGAAAATCTGACAACAGCTAGAATTCTATCCAGAGGTTTGTCATCTCATCTTCAAACAGTGATTTCAAGTTTGTCGAGGCCGTATTAGGCTGCTTAACGAAGATATTCCCAGTGGATGTTAATCTCCCCATACGTGCATTAAAAAGTGATGATATTCAACGAGTCAATATTGACACACTACAGTAAATAAGTACATTGATATAAACACTAATCTGAAATGTGTGTTGATGTTGTTTCTGTGTTGTGAACTGGCCCAGTGCGTAAGTACACTGTTGTGGATTGAGTAAGTAATACGGCGTGCTATAAACAACAGAGTTAGGCAACGTGAAGAATGGATGGAGGTCGTGAGGGAAAGGCGGAAGGTTGTGACTTGGCTTGTAAACATCGTTGTATACTTAAGTTACTCTGGTATGTAAATGTATGCAACGTCTGGAGCTACCCTATCCTCCCTACCCGCCTCGCACCCCCAATTCTTCACTGCCATTTCTTTCTTCCTCTCCCCGCGCCTCCCGGTCCTTGCTTCCACCTCCTGCTACCCCCTCCGATTTACGATCCCCAGTAAAACCTCTTCCCTCCACGCCTCTTCCTCCTTGCTGCGCGGCCACCTTCTGCCTCCTGTCGCCGGCACTCGTCTTTCCCAACACTTTATGACCCCCAGCGATGAACTGTCTACACGACACACGCTCACATCACACGGAAGGAGGTGAGGAAAAATTTATCACGTCCCTATCAAGTGTGCGATACTCAAGGCGAGAAAGGCGTGGCATTACAGACCTGCTGCGGCGCCCTCCTGTCGTGTACGCTTGCAAGACTCCCTGTGTTATGAAGTTAGGGTTATCTACATCTGTTTTATGAGACTTGAATGTGTTGCCAGTCGTGCAAGCGTGACCAGCGGAAGCTGCAGTTTAAGGCAGTTTCAATCTGATTTAGGTATTATAGTGGCATAAAGGATGTAACGAAGGATATGTACTCGTAAACAAAATCTTTGCAGTTAATAGTAAGGACAGGATAAGAAGTGAAGCTAAGTAAAGTTTGATTTAATAAAGGAGGAAATTGGTTCCCCTAGGTTAGGTTAGGTTGATGACTAAAATGGACTCGGTTGCCTGGTAAAAGGCAGCCAATACGGAAGTTTTTAAGACCAGACATTATTGACAAGGATGATGGGTGGACTCTGTGCCTTGTGTAGGTGTTACTGAGTTTCTTACAACTTCCCTTATGTTTTTATTTTATTACCCACTACGTCCGTCTGAAAGTTATGTTGAAAGCATCCGTAGATGAGACTGAAGCCAGGAACAAGCAAAATTAGAGAAAGGGAAACGTAATACATGAACAACTGCATTAAGAAAAACGAAAATGAATCATCTGCGACGTTAATGTCGCCGTCTGCCACGGCGGTGTCGATCTTCGTCACTCCAACAAAGTCAAGACATTCCCCAAGAGTCAAGGTACGCAGTTCAGAAACAAGCGGGTCACGCGTACTCACTGGCTGATGGTGGTGCACTTCCAGGGATCCATATATACCCAATTTATACAAATAACGGATCTTTTTAAATATTTTTTAGATATATTTAGTTATAAAAATACCAACAAGCATATAGATTCTGTGATGACCGAGGCGATATTGTAGTGACTGGCCAACTCGCTTATTTCCTATACGTTTAGAATATATATATATATATATATATATATATATATATATATATATATATATATATATATATATATATATATATATATATATATATATATAATGTTATGCGTTAGTAAACCACACATGAATTTCATTTCTCGACCTAGTGTTAAGTTCTGAAAAGGCGTTCCCTGTGGGCAGCGAGCCACTCAGTGACAACACAAAGGAACTGAACGCTAAAGGCAGAATAAAAATAAAAATATAACTTCTGCTGTTTGGGTGCGAAAGCTGATACTACAAGGAAATGCTGTCAGGTGGAATGTGCAAACTGATATTTTTCTTAAGCCCTTGTACCTCCTACCTACGTATACTCGTATATGTATTCATGAATATATTTACATAAGTAAATACATAATATTGTCATAGGTGAACTAAAACTTGATAATTTCAAAAGTAATAATCAAAATAGCTACGCTGGATTATATAGGTACACTATACATACATCATACCGAGAAGGCTGCAAAACAATGTATTTCAAGGAACTCATTATGTGTCATTAACAGTCCATCAAGTGTCCCAAGTACATACACATCACATAGTAAACAGCCCCGCCATCTTCACTACTGATGCCGCCCACCTTGTGTTCTACCTCGAGTCTGTCCTCTCTGGCAGCCTGCTGGCGCCTCTAGTCGGGCCACACGCTCCGCGGCCACACCAATCACTGCTCCCTTCCTTTTCTGGCAGGATTCCTACTGCCGGAAGTGACAACAAGCGTGAGTAAAGCCCCTGAATCATGAGTGCCTGGAGAGAATGAATGTCCTGGCACCGGGATACAATAAGTAACACTCTGATAAAAATGAAAAATCACGCCCGCCTCATCCCGGCACACCAAACTACGTAATATCACTAATATTACCATGTAAAATCACGTACTTTGCTGCGTAGGAAATTTATCTTTTCCCTAATCTAATTTAACGACCAACATGACTCATAAACAATAAATGCACCAGTAATAACGTATGTTGATGACGTATAAAATTTTACTTAGGCAGAGAAACATGACCAAATCTGCCAGTGACGGGTGCATTGTGTATAACCGTCGTTCTGCCACCCATCGCGCCGGGCCACAAGTAAGCCTCTGAATGTGGCTATTACCGGGACACAAATGTAACAATACGTGCTGGCTTACCTGGCGAGGGTGTCAGGAAAGGCAGGAGCAGCAGCAGGAGCAAGAGATGAAGGGTTGGAGACGCCTCACACATCGCTGTCTGTCTGTCCGCACCAAGTGACATTTTTACTCAGTTTCTCCTGCCACACATCAGTCAACGTCACGTCATAAGCTTTCAACACTTTGGACTATTTATTCAACATTGCGACAATCCTTCCAGCAGTCTGGGTATAATTGTGTAGCCTCCTCGCACCTGTTTCCTCTGCTTGGTAAACATTAAGACGCGTGGCTTCGTCGTTTTGTCTCGCCCCGCCCTTCCTTGGTCAACAGTTCCCGTGATAATGCTTGATTCGCTAACAAGAACCCTCAGCTTCCGCCAAACACTCCAGGCAGACCAGCTAGCTCTCTTTCCTTTCCGTTCAGTATTTCCTCAGCAATTGTCACAAAACGCTCAGTCACTAACACTTCTCACACGTGGTCTGAAAAAAAAGTTTCATCTGCCGAGTTTAATTTTTCCGCTCCGGTTGCAATTTACTGTCAGTCACACTTGTTCTTCTTTACTTGCAAGTAAGATAAGAGTTCCCACTATCCAGTTAACAAATACCGTAATGATTATGTGCGGGAGGAAGAGGAGGCGCCACGCAGCTCCCTACTCTCCGGCGTCTGCGAACACACTGACTCTTCAGCGACAGCGAGGGGCTTCCCCCCTCACCGCCTCCTCTCCTACCTCTTGCAATCCCCGATCGAGCTCTTCCATCCACACACACACACCCACCCACAGTACGCCCATCAGCCCTCCCTACTTACAGGTGCACTTAACAAGGATATTTTATGCACATCCGCCGTGGTAACATACACTACTTATTGGTTATTTGCATACATCACATGGGTGGGGGCTTCCGGCATGGGGATGTTTGAGTCTGTCTATATTCACTTCACCAGGATAGGGGGAAGGCAAAGGTAGCCAATCCACCCCGCTAACAGGATACTTAAAACCCTTCATTGCAAAAAAGGTAGGAATATTAAATTCAGGAACATTTTATAGACTACAGCTGCTCTAATTGACTTTTTTAACATGTATTGAAATGAGAATGTAGTGCTAATGAATCTGAATATCTCATGTGAGTTTTAATAGCAGTTCAGGAAAGGTTTCTTGATGTTAAAATTTCTGAAACTAGCTATTACTTTCCTTCATAACTCGATGCGATTGTGCTTGCAGGGAATGAAAAGAATAGCATAATGATTCTCGTTTTGTTGCAGAGTTTACGGAACCAATGTCGTGGCGGTTGTAAAGAAAAAATGCGATAATTACTTGCAGGATCGAGGGTGGCGGAATGGAGTGGATGGAGGAGGGAAAAACAATAAAAGGATTTGAGTTTTGCCATCATCTGCAAACTGATTAATGCAGAGTACAGAGGAGGGGTTCAACCTGACACACGACGAGGCGGTAAGTAGATGAGTGACAAGCTTTGTGAGAGAAGTGATAATGTTTCCTCCTCTTCCTCCTCCTCCTCCTGCCAAGTCTTCTTTTCTTATATCCTCCTCTTCATTATCACTATGGGAAGATAAGACCCGTGTTATGAAGTATTTTTTTACTATGTTTAAAAGGCTTTAATTAAAACTAAATGAATTGCGAGAGTATTTTTGTGGTTCTAGTGACACCAACAAGATTTCTACATCCTTAACAGGTAAAACACTCGCGAGAATCCAATTAATTGTCTTTATGGCCTTTAGAAATAGTCATGGTGAGAGAGCAAAGGGTTTCTTAATACGTATCAGACACTACACATTCCGAATCTCTCCCAATTCTTTCTACTCACCTCATTCAGACATTGGGGAGTTTTAAAAGAAGATTGGACAAATTTATGAAGGAGGGTGATAGGTGGAAATAGGCAGAGATGTTTACATAGGGATTACCATGAATAGATCTAACAGCCTCTTATATAACTTACCTAATTTT
>CM035193.1:10492632-10527351 GCA_020233015.1 Callinectes sapidus
CTTCTCTCTCTCTCTCTCTCTCTCTCTCTCTCTCTCTCTCTCTCTCTCTCTCTCTCTCTCTCTCTCTCTCTTCCTACATTCGTCTTGCGCGTCATTCACCTTCCAAACTCGTTCTTTACATGACCTAGATGAAGAGATAGACAGTGCTTCTTGACGTCTTTATTTTGATTGAACAACATTGCGTCTGTATGCCAAAGCTCCGCGTCAGCTGACACCAGGCTGAAACTTTGGATCCCTGAGTAGGTTTCTACGTGACGGAATACACGGTCATTGGGGGAACGGGGAAGAAAAAGATGAAAAAAAAAAAAAAAAAACTGCCGCTAATCCCCTTCACCCCCTCCCCCCAAAAAAAAAGCAAGAAATGGAGCAGTAGTGGTGGTGGTGATGATGTTGATGGTGGTGGGAGGTAGTGGTGGTGGTGGTGGTGGTGGTGGTGGTAGTAGTAGTAGTAGTAGTAGTAGTAGTAGTAGTAGTAGTAGTAGTAGTAGTAGTAGCAGCAGCAGCAGCAACAGCAGCAGCAGCAGCAGCAACAGCAGCCATTGTTGTTGTTATTATTATTATTATAATAGTGCTAGTGGGGCACCCGTATTCAACCATTAATCATTCATGGACACTGCTACATTTCAAAATCGTTAGTTCATAATATTTCACACTACCCGTACATTTATACGTGAGATGAGTTGTAGCTGAAGATAACTAATAATGTCACCACAACATTTTAATAGGAAAAACAACGAATAGAACAATGAAAATGCAGAGAAGGGGTGGACTGTCTCTGGTAAAGAATGAACCAGACTTTAGCAGATGCAGAGGGAGAAAGTGAATTTCCTAATTGTTATTTGTTACTTTCCCTCTCACATTGTTCATTGGGTTTAGTTATGCAAGTATAATGCAGTGTGGTATTGGCTGGAAGACCTCAATATCTAATTCACACGTCACAGTTACGTAGATATTGTTATTGTTGCTGTAGTTGTTATTATCATTATCATTATTATCATTACTATTACTATTATCATTATTATTATTATTATTATTATTATTATTATTATTATTATTATTATTATTATTATTATTATCATTATTATCATCATCATCATCATCATCATCATCATCATCATCATCACCATTGTTGTTATAAGTAGTAGTAGTAGTAGTAGTAGTAGTAGTAGTAGTAGTAGTAGTAGTAGTAGTAGTAGTACTAGTAGTAGTAGTAGTAGTAGTAGTAGCAGTAGTAGCAGCAGCAGCACTTGTTGTATCAATTTTCACCATAAATTCCACCACCACCACCATCGTCACACAAAACAGAAGTTCACGGGATAGCGGCAGGGAAATAAAAGGAAGGGAAGGGAGGGGCTGCCAGTTCCCCTCACATTCGCCAAGACGCGTTGCTCCATCCACGCTTGCAAACATGAGGCGATGACTAAGCACAGAGTCTGGTACCAAAACACGGGTAGTTTCACTGCACCACTCAATTTGTACCCTTGCACCATCTCTTGTACCGTCCTTCATCCCTGAACTGGCGAGGATAGCTATTTGAAAGTTCTGTAAGTTATTTAGGTCTTTTTTGTAGTCGTGACGAGTAACCATTCCACTCATGCGTGATGAGATCTGCTGCTCTCTCTGCCACCATGACCACAGCCGCCATGGTGTTTGCCGAGGTGATGGTAGGCATGACTGAAGCGTCCACCACCCGCAGCCCCGCTACTCCACGCACCCTGCAACAACGGAACGATCAGTGGTCCAGTGTGGTGCTTTGGGTTAAGTTTTCTCAAATGTCCCCACATCTTGTCTGGCTAGTTTCAACAGATTCGTTAATAATGGATGTCACCGGGGTTTTCGATGACTAACGCTCGTATTCTCAAACATTTCCATGCCACACGTCCACTTTTTCAGAAGGCTATAATTATTCAAACTGACACGAATTTTTTTCAGGTGTTTTAAGGTTCTAGAGGCACAGTGACAAGATCTATATAATTATCAACTTGAGAAACACTCTAGAAAATCTCGCTAATCATCTCTTTGGCCTTTGGAAATTATCATGGTGAGAGAGCGAAGCGTTTCTGAATATGGACCTAATAGTTTTTAACAATTATTTTGTGTCATTAATGGGGAAGAAAGACGAAGGAGAAAATAGGTTATCTCCATAACCTTTGGAAAACTATTGTTATAAATTTAAAGTATTTTAAAGTATTTTATCGAATAAACCTTACTGTTTCACTCCTCATCATTAAGGAACACCAATCTTTATGAGTTAATGAATAAGTGCGTCAAGTTTCTTTAGGGAAAAGCTTGTTTAACCAGTGGCTGACCATTCACTATCCCGTCCCGCCACGCTTAAACCTGTCTGACCAGGCGCAGACCTACTAACCTAAACTGACGCTACTTAGTGACTTCTTACGCAATGGCTCTCCTAGTGAATGTAGTGTATGATCGTGCTCGAAATCACTATCTTCCCCAAGCGTCATGTGTTGCGGTGGGAGGAAGCCACCACCACCGTCATTACTAAAAACTACGTCAATCACAACACACTTATTTCGCAATGGATGTACACTGCAACTAGCGGCAGAAAAGTAAAGGTTTTTTTTCCCCATCAACAAGCACCTACATGACATTTAATTCCTTGTGATTGTACTTCTAAGCATTATATACTTTTCTAGCACTTTAAAGGCTGTAATTGAAGCTGATGTGAGATTGTGAAGATAGTTCCCATGATCCTCTTGATTGTCTGACAAAAAAATCCTGAGAAACCTAATTCAATTAAGTCGTATTTTTCAAGCATTTTTTCAGTTTCCAGCCGAGGCAGTTAAGTTATACACCACCACTGGACAAGCTGACAGACGAAAAAATCAGAAACTGTCCCATATATCACCTATCCAACCATACTAACTACACCACAGCTTTCCTCCACCTACGTGCATACCTTTCAGTAAGTCATGCCCCTACGAGACCAAAGAACGTCAGAAACTAATACTTATGTCCTCTTTCCAGTCATTTTCCTTCACCTAATTGACCAAAATTTAATAAAATTCATGTTCCTACTTGAGGTTTTCGTCAACTACGCTGGTAGGGTCTTCAAGTGGTCCCATCTTGCAGGTCCCTGAGGGGTGGATGTAGGAGGTGCCCATGTGTCGCGCGTAGCAGGCCCAGTAGTCGTCAGCGCCGAACACGTGGCCATCACATCCTGGCAGCGGCTGGCGGAAGGAGACAGGTGAGGCATGAACAAAGTCTACTATGGGGGAATTCCGACTCTCTCTCTCTCTCTCTCTCTCTCTGAACATATATACATGCACACATACACATACTCTCACATACATACACACATACACATACTCTCTCTCTCTGAACACACATGTATGAGATTCAACGAAAATAATCTGAGAGACAAGTCATATTCCTCAAGGTTACCGACGCCTCACCTTATCATGGAATCTGGCACCAAATCTGCCGCCAAGTGCTGAAGTGTTGCCGATGGAGAGGCCGAACTTAATTCCTGTCAAAGAAAATATACCTAGAAAGTGATGACAGTGAAAAAGAATAAAAATAAATGGAAAAATACAGATTACTTCATTCTTTATTGCATAATTGATGCAACAATTAGAATCTCAGTTGACCTAGGTACATACTAACCTTTAACTATCGTATTCACGTCCTCAGGGTGACTTAGGAAGTTGGGGTTGACTATTGGGTAGTCATTGGGGTCATCCGAGCGTAGAGTGACCTCCCCGCGACTCTTTGGTCTCGACAGCTGACACTCGATCGTGAAGCCTTCCGATCCGAGGATAGGACCGAAGTACGCTTGGTATTTCTGCAAGAACAAGAAAAAAAAGGCAAAGAAAAGTTTATTATTGACAAAAACCATTGCTGCTTCACACTGTCACTGGTCCTCATGGCCAGAGGTGTTGGTGCCCCTACCTGGCGGCTGATACTGAGAAGGGTCGTGGTGAAGAGGCCGAAGTCGAAAGCAGGGGTCTGAGACAACACATGGCACTGTAAGTCTGGCCACTCGGTCTCCCCGGACCCAACATTCACCCAAGCGGTGGTCTTGTCTCCCAGCGGCTCTGTGAACGGTCCTGTTGGGAAACCAAATTGAGAGGCATTCATTCACGCAGTACGTAGAAATAGTGAAAGCTCGCACACCGACGCTCGGCAGATTAAACTCGAAAACAATCAAATCGTTAAGATATCTCCGCACGAAACAGGGAAGTCGTGACCTAGAAACTCGTTAGCACTGACCTTCCATGGAGACAAGATACTGAAGAGCTGCCGTCAGCACGTTAGGGTTGCCGAGTGCGCCTCGAGGCACTGTCCACGTTAGTCCATGTACGTTGAAGTGGTCCTGCAGGTTTTGTCCTACGCCAGGCAGGTCCACCACCACTGGCACCTTGCGTACAGGAAGCGGACAGAAGGTTTTTGTCATATTTAGTAGGTGTGCAGACAAGTCTTGCCCCTTTCCCCTAATCCCCCATCTTTCCCACTCGTTATCTAGGACTACACCTCCCTGCTGCCTACTTTCTTCTTAGCATATCTAACATTTTCCAGGGGTGGGGGGGGGGACATCAGCATATCACTGAAAATCCTGTTCATTTATATCATACGAACTTATCTCAGTGTAATTACCTAAACGACAACAACAAACTTTATTACATCACATATCCAAAGCATTCTCATAACGCAGTGGAAGGCTGACTAAATAGTTAAGCGGGGCGTAGAGATAGTAGCGCGGGCCAGCGCCTGAAACACCGGCCAGGCGAAGGGTGACTGACCCCGTGTTTCCGTAGGTGAGCAGCAGGTCCCAACCCGGACAGCATGAGCAGCTTCGGGGAGGCCAGGGCGCCTGCTGACACCACCACCTCACGCGCTACTCGCACCTGGAGTCTCTGCCGCACAGACACAGGAGAAAAAATTATTACCTGGGTATGAATGAAAGCTGATTAATATCCTACATAAAATAAAACAAAAATTCGGGGAGGAAAAGCAATATAAGAATCGGAGAATTCGCACAATATATACAAAAGACAATAACAACAACAGTGCGTTCCCTTGATTTTCACCACGTCATCATGCGGCTCACTCACCCCTCTACCTCCTCCTCCTCATCCTCCTTGTCTCGCCCTCAGTTCATGTAGCATCAACCTACCTGACCGCCGTACACGAACTGAACACCCACGGCCCGCTTGTTCTGGCTCAGTACGATCTGTAAGGAACGTACAGAAATCGAGTGTTGAGTGAAGATGATCAGACGCTAGACAGAACATTCTCAAAACACTTATGCGTCTTGTTTCGGAACTGTGTATATATAGAGTCCAGTGAAAAGTTATTGAGATTTGCTAGTGTTTTCTTTTTAATGATTCTGATAATGGTTTGACATGACTCGTGCATCATTCATAGTAAGAATATATGCGAGACCCTGATTATTTATATATGTGTACTTTGAAAATAGTTTTAACAGCCCAAAGCATATCGGAAATACAACCGTCACTCAGAAGAAACGGATAACGTAGATGAAAGGTAAGAATAGGGTAGAGAAGTCCCGTTATAAGGTAAGTGAGGTTGTCAGGTTACCTTTTCCACCGTGGCTCGCGTCAGGACGTGCAGGTTAGGGCGGGTGAGAAGTGCTGGGCGAAGCCAGTCATATGCTGAGGACCTGACGCCCCTCCGCACAGTGTAAGAGGAACGTGCGAACCCTGCAGAGGAACGATTGTGATGTGCATCTCTCTCTCTCTCTCTCTCTCTCTCTCTCTCTCTCTCTCTCTCTCTCTCTCTCTCTCTCTCTCTCTCTCTCTCTCTTAAAAAACGGATTTTTTTTTTCAAGTTAAAGGAGCTATGATGAAATTTTCTATTCCAATACCCAACTCTAGAAATAATACTGATACTACTACTACTACTACTACTACTACTACTACTACTACTAATAATAATAATAATAATAATAATAATAATAATAATAGTGGAAATGAAGCGTCTCACTTACCCACATGGTTGAACGCGTTGGGATCCACCTCGCCATAGCCCAGTTCACGGCCGGCAGCGAGGAAGGCCTCGCTCACTGGGGAGAGTTTGGTGGTGGGAGTGACACCCAGAGGACCACCGCGCCCGTGGAACATCTCTGGCAGAGCATGTGGAGAGAACGGAGGGATTACAATGACACATGTGTATTCAGGGCCGTTTTTAACCATTTTTATCACCTATTTTGTCAAATTTGGTCCCACACTTTATACACATAACCTTCCTTTTTAAAAGAATACATAACTCAACGCGTCTATATATTATATAGATTTTTACTTTTGTAGAGTAGGGGACCAGCCATCAGCAATTTTCTAATTGGGAACCACAATTCCTGTGTGCACTATTGAGAAAACTCTAATCTGCGCTAAGAAATGCATGGAAAAATGGGGTCGTGAATTATTTTGACAGCATGAAAAGTATTCATTGTCAAGTAAGAAAGAAGTAACAGTTTTGCGTGTTCATTCTCTCTCTCTCTCTCTCTCTCTCTCTCTCTCTCTCTCTCTCTCTCTCTCTCTCTCTCTCTCTCTCTCTCTCTCTCTCTCTCACCCGTGTCAGGGCTGAGAGGCCCCTGGAAGTCCTCAGATTTCTTGAAGTAGGGCAGCACACTCTCGTAGTCCCAGCCAGAGTTACCGAGGGCCGCCCATAGATCGTAGTCTCTCCTGTTGCCCCGGGCGTACAACATCCCACCCATGGAGGATGACCCACCCACGATACGCCCCTGCACCATCCGCCCTCCCTAGAAAACACAATGATATACGGGCACCATTCATTAGGTTAGCAACCCTTTTATATCACAGTCTTATACACAAGATTATAAGGTCGTTAATAATCACCATCTAAGTTCTCCTTTCATCACAAGCATTGTCCTCACGCCAATGACAAGACTGACAGTACTGAATGACACAACACCCAGTCGCCTCACCGTCATGCGTACCCTAGTGACGTAACGCTTACCCTGTCTAGGAAGAACCTGTTGGAGTACTTCTGCGGGCTTATGGTGTACTCCCAGTTCGTGTCAGTGAAGTAGAGGGCGATGCTGAGGCCAGGCACTGTCGTTTCAGGGGACGGTGCGTCTCCTGCTTCCAGCACCAGCACCTGCCATCCAGCCTCCGCCAGCCGCCCACCGATCACACTGCCGCCAGTGCCTCCGCCCACTGCGATTTCCAAAACATCAACAGGAGGACAGGAGGAAGAAAGAGTATTGCAGCAACTATGTGTTGTTTGGAGACATTAGTGAAGGTCATGTAGCGACAGATAAACAGTGAAAGAGAAACACTAATTTGAAAAGATACACAAAGACTAGACAAATTAATAAAAGCTAACAAGGCCAGAAAAAAACTGCAAACAAGTAAAACCAAATGGAGACTCACGTACCCACCACGAAGTCATAGATTGGTCTAAGTGAGGGCTGTGTGATGTAAGGATCCGGGCCGGACCGCCGCAGCCCTATCAGGAGCACCAGCCTCAGCAAGGTGATTAGCACTCTGGTGGCCATCGTCAGCCCGGTCTGACCAGCACACTCAAGGTGGAAGAAGCTGGACTCGAGGCGTATAGGGTTACCGCATCACAAGACGAGATCACTGATGACATGAGATTTAGTCCTGAGTTCCTCCAGGTTCAATCACGTAAGATACCTAATGTTTCTTTTTCCACTTCTCTCACACACAATGAGGTACAAGCGCAGCGCTGACTGACGTTTTCAGTCCCGAGTTCCGCGCTCATGTGACGAGAATTGCCGCCACAGTCCACGGGCCCCGGGATCGCCTCTCGTCCTCTTTGGTCCGCATCACGGTCGCTATCGCAGAACTGACTAGCCGCTTTCTCTTCTGTACACTAGACGAGAGTGGGTTCCCATGCAGCATCCCTTATTTGTGGTGCATGCATCTTCAGAGTTAGTACAAGCTGAGTCCTTTGTATTATGAGATCAGACAGGAGCACCACTACCTCTCGTTGATGCTCTCTCCCTGTCACTGACGCTGTTGCAGTACTGATGCAACCGTTCCAGAACAAGAAAAACTTGTATACTTTGTGGCGTCCTCGATAGGAATTCGTACATGGATTGTTGTTACCAGTACTGCAGACCAGGATGACTCACTCGCGTTCATTGCAATGTTGTTACAATATTCCTGTGCTCCTCATGCAACATAAATGATTGTGGCATCAGCTGTGGGATCTGTTTTAGAATAGATATATGTGCCTTTTTGTAGTATTATTTATTGTTATTGTTGTTGATGGTGATGTTGTTTAATGGTCTTGTTGCTGGTAAGTGGCCGTTAAAGTTGACAGGAGACATTAAGATAACGTTCCACGCCACCCCTAATAAAGTAAAAAACACTCACGTCCTTATGAGCACTGGTAGCAACAAGAGAAAACTGGCATTCAACAATTAGCATAAAAGATTATCATACCGAGTGGTTCCCAGCCTGTCAGAATCCACCGTGTTAGCCTGACCGAACCTTAAAACTCGCGGCCTTTCTACCAGTCCTCACCTAGCCTTGAGTAAATTACGACTCGCCGCCAGGAAAAGAGGAAAAGGAGAAAGGAGAGAAAAGGAAGAGAGGAAAAGAAGATTATTTCAACCTACTTTAGGAGAAAAGAGTCACTTTGTGTATTGTATCATTAAGTGACATTCTGAGTTACACACACACACACACACACACACACACACACACACACACACACACACACACACACACACACACACACGAAAAGGGCCTTCAGGAAGATTAAAGCAATGTTCCTTTCATTTTCACTTTCAGAGCATGATCCCGGCTCACCAAACGCGACGTAGGCACAATCACAAGTAGGAAGGGAATGGCATGTCTCATTGTGGAGGGCAAATGTAATTCACTTCAAAGAAATGTAGGTTACTTTCATGATTTCATCGCATGCTTTCTTCTTATGCTATTTCCCTTGAGTTAGAGGGTTAGTGACTTGTGTGTCTCTTCCGGTTGTTTCTGCATCTTGAACATTCCTAAGTGTCCCTCATCCTTTGCAGTTCTATAAAGAATTCCATCATTTTCCTTCTCCGAGTCTTTTTCTGGATATCTTTCCATCAGCTGTTTTTTTTCTTAGGGTCTTTTAATTGGTTCTTGTTTCCTCCTGCTCTTTTGTTTTCTCTCTGCGTTCTTCCAATCCCGTCTAACACTCATTCCAGTTAAGTTGTATTACTCATGCGTCAAGTGTTACGTGCATCTCGTGGCAGAGATAAGTTGCATCACGCATGCACCAAGTTAACCACTCTTCTGCACCATCAAGCAATGCATGTCTGACTCCTAATGTTTTACAAGAGTTTTACCAATGAAGTGATACAAAAGATATGGAGCTGGTTCGTTCCATTATCTAATTTTTAACACACATTATGCTCTCTTTGCTCTCTCTTTTATTATATCCTTTACTAATGCAAGAGCTAGCCGGTACTAATCTCCATTCTCTCATACATACGTCCCACATTGTTACGTATATTGTAAAAAATAATAATAATAATAATAGTGGTTTGGGTTACCATGCGTTATGGGGAACTCTCTCTCTCTCTCTCTCTCTCTCTCTCTCTCTCTCTCTCTCTCTCTCTCTCTCTCTCTCTCTCTCTCTCTCTCTCCCTTACAGTTGAAGAAACAACAACACATATAAGAAGACTGATAAAAATAATACTAAATCACCAGGAATATTCACGATCATTGATTCACAATTATCGGTTCACGATTCTCGGTTCACGGGCGTGGCGGGGAACGGCGTAGCAGGGGGTGACGCGGCAGGGAAGAGTGTAGCAGGGGTTGGCATGGCGTGGCAGGGCGTGGCAGGGGTTGGCGTGGCGTGGCAGGGCATGGCAGTGGGTGGCATGGCAGGAGGTGGCATGGCAGAGAAGTAGTGAACCACCTCGTAAATTACCATTAGTTCCCTGTCAAACGCTCTATTCTGCCTCTGAGGTGAAGAAAGCTATATACAGGAGTGAGGGTGATATCTACGTATCTCCTACAGCTTCTGCCGAGGGCGGTGGGGGTGTCCAGGACGGGGTGAGGGCGAGGTGGAGAGTGTGAGTGCCGTGGGATGGAATAGGGGTGCCATCTGCCGCGAGGTCATAATGGTGGTCGACTGGGTGGGCGGGCGGGCGGGGGAAGGAATAACTCTCACTACTGCGCCCGTGTCCACCAGGAATCAGACGCCCTGTCCGTCACTCACATCAACACCCGCGACTGGCAGGGTAGCGGCGTCGGTACAGTGTCTCGATAGGGCATGGGAGGCTGTGGGGGAGGTGGGAGGGGCGGTGTCATGTGGCTACGAACGGCCTAAACCACATCTTTAATCTTGAGTACAATACCATGTCATACAGTTTCGAGAGAGAGAGAGAGAGAGAGAGAGAGAGAGAGAGAGAGAGAGAGAGAGAGTGGGGGGGGAGGGGGTCAAGTTACTGTCTAATGAACTTTATGCCTCCTTTGGCCTAGTTCTGTTGGCGTATTTTTGTTTCGCAAATTCGCTTTACTTTTGACATCTATGGGATTATATATGTATTTATCTATTGTCTATCTATGTTCTTCGCATATTATCTACTCGATTTCTTAGCTGTGTCAGAGAAACATGGAAATAAACAACAACTTTTTGGCCTAAGTACTGGTAAACATGTTCGCTGTTTGCCCTTGTTTCTTTCGCTTATGTTTGCTATTTCCCGCTAATTCGCTTTATTTTTGGCGTTTATGGGGTTACATATGTATTTTTCCACGCTTCATATTTGTTCTTTGCATATTATCTACTCGATTTCTTAGCTGTGTCAAGAGAAACATGGAAAAATACGAGAACTTTTTGGCCCTAGTACTTGTAAACATAACTACCGGTCGGCCTTGTTCCTTCGTTTATCTACGTCTGTTTTTTTCAATAAATCGCTTTATTTTGACGGTTAAGGGGTTATATATGTACTTTTACACGCTTCTTCTATATCCTCTGCATATTAAGTACTCGATTTCTTAGTTATGTCAAGAGAAACATTGAAAAATACGATAACTTCTTGCTCCGAGTGCTGGTCACCATGACTACCGGTCGGCCTTGTCCCTTCGTTTATTTTTACAGGTTTTTTTCCGCTAATTCGCCTTGCTCGACGTTTAAGGGGCAGTATATATGTTTATCTATTGTCTATCTATGTTATTTGCCTGTGTGAGCTGTGTGTGTGTGTGTGTGTGTGATACTGTGATACTTTTATATTTGCTCTTTTCATATCTAGCATTGTGAACTGATTTTTCCAGGTATGTTAAGGTGTGTGTGTGTGTGTGTGTGTGTGTGTGTGTGTGTGTGTGTGTGTGTGTGTGTGTAATATCGTTATACTGTTATATTTGCTCTTTTCATATCTATTATTGTGAAATGATTTTTTTCAGGTATTTTAAGGTGTTTTCGGGTACATGCGCTGTGTGTGTGTGTGTGTGTGTGTGTGTGTGTGTGTGTGTGTGTGTGTGTGTGTGCGCGTGTGTGTGATGCTGTGATACTGTTATACTTTTATATTTGCTCTTTTCATATCTAGCATTGTAAAGTTATTTTTCCAGGTATGTTAAGGTATTTTCTGATATATATGTCGTGTGTGTGTGTGTGTGTGTGTGTGTGTGTGTGTGTGTGTGTGTGTGTGTGTGTGCTGAAGCAATTAGTTGGAGATAATAGGTGGAAATACATCGATGTATTTGTTTGATACAGGAACTGCAACATACAGATCTGATATCTTCTTGCTTTAAATCTTTAAAACTTTAACACACATGTTGTTTCATGTAGCGCCTGGCCATCTTCCCTCTTTTAGTAAACAGAAAAATTGCTGCTGCTGCTTCTACTACTACTACTACTACTACTACTACTACTACTACTACTACTACTACTACTACTACTGCTGCTGCTGCTGCTGCTGCTGCTGCTGCTGCTGCTGCTGCCTCTATACTATTGTCATGAGAGAGAGAGAGAGAGAGAGAGAGAGAGAGAGAGAGAGAGAGAGGAGGGGGCAGGGTTAGATGGAAGTGATAAGAAACGAATGAGAAATATAGAAACAAGGGAATGGGGATGGAGAGGTGCTGGAGATGAAATGGGGTTGAGAAGGGAGTTATGGCTTAATTAATTTGCGTCCCGAGTTCTGGCCAATGATATTTACCTTTTAGAATCCCTTAAGTTGACGTGTTGTTCTAGGCTGCTTCAGGGAGCGTCACTACCCCGATTTGGCGAGAAAAAAAAAAAACCTTGATCCTTATTAAACCAGTTTGGTAATTAAGGTAATTAAAGAATGTTTTACATTTAGAAAACAAAACAAAGAATAATCTATGAATAAATCATCAAAACATTCAATATCGAAGAATACCACACAATACACTCAATGAGCATAATTTTACATTTTGTGCTACCAACTTGGATTAAAACCACAGCAAACAAAGGTAGCTAGAATGCATACTTCACTTAAAAAAAAAAAAAAAAAAGGAAAAAAAACACGAAACTATATGGACATTCTTTATAACACAGGGAATGTAAAGAAAAAAATAATAAAATAGACAAACTACAATCAAATATCTACACAGCATTTGCATTTTGAATATCCTTACCTAGAGTGAATAATAAATGAAAACGACGCTACAAGAACAACCAGGAAAGCCACTAAAACTGTTTTTATAGCATTTAAACTATAGAAATACCACGCATACATACATATACCTAGTCAGAGCCATTTTATAATTTGAACCACCAGCTGGGACAAGAACCATCGGCCGCTATCAACAAAGTTTTCCCGCTAAATCCAGTGTCAGAGGCGGGACGAAGGGAAGGAAAGGATATTTTGAACCATTTTGAACTTTCCAACAGGACTTCAACTGTGTATGGGATACGTCAAGGTCTGTTATGAGCCTTAGATAGCGTGGACTATTAAAAGAGATGCAGGGAAGGGAGAGGGAAGAAGTGAGAATGAGTGAAGTGAGGTGGAAGGGAGGCTTGCAATGTCCATAGCCACATTTACTTCTCGCTTGTGGCCAAACTGTCGTTTTTATGAAGGAAGACTATTATTGTGCTGTTCCTGCTAGACGCTGTGCTGCCTTAGATCCTGTTGCTGGTGTGGGCTGAGGTGTCTGCGAAGGGTGGTGGCTGAGGTTAATGCCCCTTCATTCACCCGAGGCTTGTCGGGTAAAAGTCTCGGTATTTATGCAGTAACCTCAGCCCACGAATTGCAGGGCGCGCTAATTCTTAGTGGTCTATAATACTTGTTTTCTTTCAATTCTTGATCAACGTAATGGAATATATTTGATTATTTTGTTTGGGTATAATGGTAGTGACTTCCCCGTATATCAGGATGAGCTTCACAGGCATGGGGTTCCAAAGAAGCCAACTCGCCACACATTAGGGGATTACTTGAACAACAATAAATATGGTGTTTTAAAGTACTGTGGAAAGTTGTAACCACGGTGAATTGTTCATGGCAAAAATTTATAGTTTAAGCCAATATTCCCTCTCTCTACTCAGACTCCTCCAATAAGCGTAGTGGCTGGTGGGACTGGTTAATCAGGGGTTTTGAGTGGGGGGAAGCATGTATGAGTGATATATGACATTTGATAAATCTAGGGGAATTTCCCCAGATCTAATGTAATTTAGCCTAACCTAACCTCCAAAACCCCCTCGGTCTGCCCAGGTGTGCCTTGCCTAGTTCCCATTGGTGCAGCTTGTGGTGTTAAGAGGTGGTGGCATGTCATTGGACAGAAGTGGAAAAGAAATATAGACACAAAGAGAATCCTATCAGCAGTTATCCACAAATCTCAACCATAAACAATTGAAGGACATGTAATACAGGTGTGATGGAGCTCCCTGGACTTTGAAAAAACTTAACAGACACAGCATATTCCTGGACCTATTAGATTGTTATTATTAATTTCTGACAAGGTGTGATCATTGGAAATGTAAATAGTAAAAACAACAACCAGAGGGTGGCTATAAACATCTAATGTTTATTGGCTGAAACTATAATAGAACCAAAATATTGGTATTCGTATAGATGGTTACCAAGGTGTGTTGCTGGTAATTTGTTATTTTCACTGGTAGGTGAAAATGTTAATATCAATATTGTTAATTTTCAGTGGTTGGTGGAAACAGAGTTATCGCTGTTTTCACTAACCTAGTAAAATGTACCGCTACAATGCTCCTATTGTGCAGGAGAGTGGTTGTGAATAAAGCGAATGTAGTGCTCTTCCTATTCTTTCTGTAACTGCATTGACTTTTTTCTTTGCACTACATTGAAAACCATGAACTAGTGTAGAATGTATTGTGACTAGTGTGAAGCCAGTGTGCACTGAAACAAGTGAAATATAGACACAAAATAGTGATCAGACATGTAATGGTGGAACAGTAGAACACAAATGACAGTGACCGTGACCCTGACCCAGATCACTGTGGCGGCACGTGTGGCTGTAACACATGGAAATCACGATCCAGTGTCAGGAATGCCAAAACTGGATCCACTTCACCTGTGGTATCCTTCTGCTCTGTCTATTATTATGCCTCACTCACACAAACCACAGATACGCATGTGAAATATGCTGACATAAAAGGCGTGATCGTGCTTAACGTCCTATAAGGGTTAATCTCCCTAATGAAAATGGCATGACTCAATTAACCAATGTAAGCGACACACGTCCATTCTCTACCATGGCCAGCAGGATAATGACTGGTCCATTTGTTTCAGAGGAGGTTTTCTGGTTAAAATGTTGAATGATAAGTATGTTTTTACTTTTGCAGTAGTCTCTTCTGGACAAAACAATTTCTTTCTATTAGTTTGTAGCCAATTATTTCTACATGTTCTTCAACAAAATTGTTCATTTTATTTTATACCCCACCCCATACCCATTAGAAATTCATGTATAGCCGTAAAATCAGATAGGTGACCATGTGTAAAGAGTTTTATCCTCATGAATAGGCAACGCAATTGTAAAACTCACTCACAGTGTTCTCTCAAGAGTACTGCCTGCCGTTTGCCTGTGTCATTAGCCAACTATCACCACCACTTAATCCATAATAAACTAAATGCTGTAATTGGGTAGATTAATTATGTATTTTTAATTGGAATGGACAGTGACTGCATTCTCAAACAAAAGAACCACCATGACTCATTTTGTGCTTGCACAACAGATGTGACACCCACAGAAAGGCAGTACATAGCGGAATATTTACTAATAACAATACATTCATGCAGACTTATTTGATTGAAAAGTTGTACATGAAAATGATTAGCCATTACTGATCAGTATGTGATAAGAAAACACATTAGAGAAAGACAATTTGGATGATTACATTATTGAATACTATTTCACAGGAATGGCACTGAGAAAGTCTACAGCAGAGTGTGTATAGTGTTTGTCTCTCAAGAAGACTGAATATAACACTTGCACCATGCCTCTCTCTACAGCTGTCCAGGTGAATCATATCTTGTCATTGTGGTCCCTGAATTGCACATGTATATATGTATCTCTTCATCTTTACTCTCTTTTTATAAATTTATTTATTTGTTTATTTATTATTTTTTCAGGACATGCCTCACTGTGGAAGAGGGCAAAGAGGCATTGATTTCTTCTTCAAGAGTTCCCCTGTGTTGACTTCTCCCATGCAAGAGAAAAGAGACATTTTAGCATATTTTAAAAGAGTGGAAATAGCAAAGGATCAAGAAGACCAGAGTTATAATTCTTCTCTTTCGAACAATACAGATGATGCAGATTGCTCTTTATTCAGCTCAGAAGAAGAAACTAAACCTTCCCAAAATGGGAAGGTCAGTAACAAGGAAAAAGATTCTGATCTGTCCAAAAATTTCAATAAGAAAGTTGATACAAAAATCCCTGCCCATGAAACAAAGGAAACAAGCATAGATGTAATTAATTTAACCGATGATACTGAACCTGTTGAAGGTATGAGCATGAAGGTATGCAGTAATGATGGCAAGTCACTGAAGAACTGTAAAGATCAAAGTACATCTGATGGCAGTGTGGATGGAAAAGTCTCCCTGGCAGTCAGTACAGCTCCTGCATCTCACTGTGTGGAGGGGACTGTGAAGAGTAGGAATGGCAGTTCATCTGAGTCAAAGGACAAGGAGCATTTACCATTGAGTAGTAATGGAACCACAAAAGACAAAGAACAGCTGAAGAATCCATCGCCACCTAATAATTCAGCTGAAAATAAGAAGAATGCTTTTACTTTTATGATGGCCAACAGGACAAGGCAGACTAAAACAGGAAAACACTCAGGAGAAGAGGGAGAGTGTAACAATCAGGAAAGTGAAGGGGATTGTGTGGTTGTCATGGACAGTCCATCCCAGAACAGTGAGATGCTGGCAAAGACGTCTAAGAATAAGAACACTGCTGGACAAAAGAAAAAATTACCGGAAGTTAAATGTGATAAGGAAAAAGAAAATATTGATAAAGTTATAGATCCCAACTCCATAGAAGCTGTCGAGACTCCAGTGACTGTGAATAGCCAAAAGAAAAAGTCACAGAGAGTGAAGACTGGGAGAAAAGAAAAGAAAGATAAAGCTGCTGACCTTGATTCATCACTTCAGGACTTTAATTTAACACCACTTGAGAAACCTAAAGGGAAAAGAACTAGGAATCCCAAAATTATGAAAGAGGAGAGCAGTGACATCAAACCTCGCTTGGAGGAGGTTGCAGCACCAAGTGACCCTCCCACACTGAACCCCAAGCAGGTAACGTCAAACTGTATCTCTTTTGCTGACTACATGAAGAGTGTTTGCAGTGTGGCAAAGGAGAGCACTGTGAAGGAAAGTGATGAGCTGAAGGAAAATGAGAAATCAGTAAATAATTGTAAAGTTAATGAAGCACACCAGGTCCCAGATAGCAGTTTTGTAATATCAAGGATGACAAAGAATTCTGTAGTGATCATGTCACAGAGATTGTAAGCAATTCATCAGAGTACAATGCAGTTGTGAAGAAAAGGAAGCTTTCTTATTCTTCAGAAAAGTTGGATGAGAAACCTAAAGTACAGATTGATCCTAAAGACACTGAAGCTATTCCTCAGTCAAACCAAATGCCAGCCAAGGTGAAAAGAAAGAGGATGCACAAAAAAATACTTCTGTCAAGTGACTCTGAAGAGGACTTTATGATGTCAAAAGTAGGTGGAATGTCAAAGAAGAAAGGCCCTAAAAATTGTGATAAACTTCCACCAGTTTCTAACAGTTCAAGGATTTCAAGTTTCTTCAAGAAGATTAATCAAAAGGAAAATGATGAAGAAGAAAATAAAATTGTGTTTACTGTACAAGCAGATGTGCATGCCCCCCTTGATGGCAATAAGGGAACTGAAAGGAAACTTGGCAGTGCAGCTCACACTGAGGCTTGTGGAGAATCAGAGGATGGCTCTTCCAGCCGAAGGAAAGAAGGAAGTTCTAATAATTGCCATGTGAAAAAAAATGCAAGATGTAAGAAGGCTATGCAAAATAATAACTTAGATGAATTAAATAAGATTGAACTACTTGAACAGATTGCTCCTACAAAACCATTTTCTAAGAAAGTCCTGAATAAAGTTTGTGTTAAAACAAGGAAAGGCAGGTTCACAAGGAAAGGGAGTTTGAGTACAAAAAAAGAAAGCATCAGAAGTACAGTAAATGCAGGAAAGAGATTGCTGAGGAGGAAGAAAGCCCCATCAGTCTCATCAGAGGAAGAGAGTTCAGATGAACTGTTCATTAAAAACAAGACAAATGAGCCAATACAGAATGACAAAGATATAACAGTAACAAGTGAAAGCAACAGCAGCAGCAGCAGTAGTAGTAGTACTAATAGTAGTACTGTTAGTCTTGATACTGAAGAGAAATCCAGCAGCACTGTGCAGTCTTCCCCTGAAGCGAGTGAAGACGACAAGGAGAATGTTGCACACTACACCTCACAGCTCCTGTCCCGCCCAGGCAAACTCAGGTCAGAACTCGTGATTATCTGGTGTGCACCTACAGGTACAGGTGGTGACTCTCTCTCTCTCTCTCTCTCTCTCTCTCTCTCTCTCTCTCTCTCTGTTGTATTTCTTTTAACTATTTTATTATGTTTTTATACAGATGGATATAGGTACAGGGTGTGGACAGTATTTGTTTGCAAGATTACTGTCTATGAAAAGATAACTGGTTTGATTTTTGAGATATATGTATTCACCAAACTTGGGTCAATTTGTCTTCATGACGTGTTATGTCAATCCCACTCAATGATCCCACCTTTGGCTTCGATGACAGCCTTGAGGTGGCCTTGGAATAAGTCACAGGCCGTCATTACTGTCTCCTGATGTAGGCCCCCGAAGGCCCTGGTGATCCTCGCCTTTGTGTTGCAACTGGATCTGTTGGTATTTCATTCCACTGTGCCCCACACCAAGGAGTGGAGGAGATTGCAGTTAGGGGAGCTGGGAGGCCAGATGTCAGGTTAAGTATGTTCGACAAAGTTCTGTGACAGCCAGGCCTGAGACATCCTGTTGGTATGGCAGGGCACTGAGTCTTGCTGCCACACATATGGCCTATCTGCAGCTACATGGTCAATCCAAGGCTTTACTACCTCACTCACTCATTTGTGCTCAGCTTGAGGTCCTTAGGGAAGAAGAAATGGGGTGGCATAAGGTAACCTTTACTACTGATGACACCAAAGACCATGCTTGTACAACTCTGGGCACATCTTTGGGTGAAACAGCGAGCAACTGGTTCTGGGAGTTGATCTTCTGGTCTTGGCAGAAGTTTTTCTTGTCGGAGAAGAACCATAGCATGTCTGGCTCCAGTGGATGTTTCAATTTGTTGATCAGCTTCTTGGAGTGCTTCAGTCACTTTTTCTGCATTGCCCTTGACAGAAATTGTCCCTTTCTCATCTTGTAGGAAATGTGGATGTCGTCATTTACCACCTGCCTGATGAGCTTTTCATCCATGCTTTTCTCCCTTGCAATGGCACGTATCAACTTGCTGGGTTCATTGTCGATGAACAATTGATGACAGTCTGATGGTGGCATCAGATTGTCGATCATGTGTTATCCTTTCTAATGTCTGCTCACAGTCAAATCCTGAATTATTTAATTCCTTTCTGGCCTTTTCCACTATCCTCCTGGTGATGCCGAGGCAGTCTGAAACCTCCGTACTTATTTGTCCTTCTAGCACAGATTCCAAGAACTCTGTGTCTCTTTATCTGCATAAAGTTAGCAGTTGAAAATTGTGAACAAACATCATCTGCACCCTGTAGATATATACATTTATGGAAAATTAATGTTAAACTATTTAGGAAGTAGTACTACTTATGATTGGTGCTAAGGGTGGCAGTGGTGTGATGGGTATGATGTGAAGGTGGTTGTAGTGGTAATGCGGATGACAGTGGTGTAATGTATGTGATGACCTGAAGCTCTTGAGTGATTCCTTGTGTGGCTTTTTAGCCTCTACAAGTCGAGTCATCATGAAAGGTACACTTTGATCTCTGACTCTTAATGAGCATTACATTTCTAGCACTGAAGTTGGAAGGCATGCGTTTATACACTATTCTCTTTTTTTCAGCTTAAGATTAAGAAGAGTTCCTGTTCCCCAAAAAATCTGCAGGAAAGAGAAGGTGAAGCAGAGAAAAGTTAATAAAAATAATGAACAGCTGAAGAAAGTTAAAGGTATCAAAAGGAATCACAAAAACAGGAAGCTGCGCACCACCATGAAGCAGAAGAGTCCCAAGGAGGAGGCTGGCAAAGACATTGCAAATGACGAGGAAGTAATAACTCTTAGTGGCAGTGACCATGCAGATGACAGTGCTGACAAGCAAGTCCCCAAAAAGATGCCAAGGAGAGGGAAGACCACTCAGGCTCTACTGAAGCCTCTTTCATCCAAGTCATCTCCCAAGGGAAGGCTGCAGAAAAAGGGCTTGCTCCTCAGCAGAAAGCGCCACAGGAAGTCGGCAAGTGAGGTACAGGACAGCTTGCAGCGCAGAACACCAAGACGTGCTGCTGCCACTGCCAAGAAGTACATTGAAGAAGTAACAGTTGATGATGAAGATAACAAGTCAAAGAAGGCAGATAAAAGTATCCAAAAGTTGGTTACAACTAAAGGTTTGTATGCAAAAGCTTTCACATGAGTTAGTAGACCTCAGACCAGTTTTATGTGATTTGGCTTATGTGCACCTTGTTTGTACTCTTTCATTAAGAAAAGGTAAGTTCAACTAATTGAATATACTGAAAAATTTGAAATAGATTTTCATGGCATAAAATGAGTAACCTTATTAAAATTTTAAAGCTCTATTGATACTGTTGAATTTTTTTCAGGTGTGAAGTTAGCTCCTATTTTTTGCAAGAAATCATCATCCTCTGGTGTGGAGCTAGTCAAGGTGGTACCATTGTCACCAAGCAAACTTAAAGCTCGTCAGGAATTCTTAAACTCCAGTATAACAGATCATGTCAGAAAGCAGCTGTCTGTAGAGAAGAGGTGAGGACTTGTTGCAGCCATATCACTTACTTATCACAAACATTTAACTTATCGCTTCTTCCTTATTGGTGATATGAGGCTTGTACATTGGTTTGACTTATTTCTTATCCTTGTGTATTGAATGCTGAGGCTTCATTAACTTTATGAATTTATGTAATTTTATCTATTGAAATATAATTGGAGTCACTAACTATAAAATGTGTTAATTTAGCAGTGGTGAAGATGAGGGTACTCCATGGCCACCATTCCCTGCCGTGAGTCACACTCAGCAGAAAGAAGAGGGGGCTGCAGTATGGAATCTTAAAGACCCTGAAGTAAGTTTTTGAATCTTATGTTAGGAATGACCTGAGAATTATCCATCTTTTGTTAGGGATGGCCTTAAAATGATCTGTCAGTGATAGAATGAATAACCAACGTAACTCTTTAATGCCTTCCTTACTGAAAGACTTTTGTGGTACAGGCATATCACATATGGAAGTGTCCTTATAGTACCATGCAATTTGGTCTTAGTACATGCAGTCACACTAATATACTCACATGTATCACTAATCCCTGAGTGCAGATTTTGCCTTCTTAAGGCCCCACGTGCACATGGTGGCAACATTCTGCCAAAACCTAAACAAAAGCTTGAAGTGTTATTTTCAGCCATTCAAGTGTCACAAGATGATTCCCCATTAGCCAATCAAGTTTAGAGATATCATTGTTGTTTTTGAGAGTACAAATATTATTTCCAGAGGCCACACAAGAACATCATTTGTCTGCCTTGGAAAGACTGATAATTCTCTTCTTACTAGAAATGATAGCATTTATGAGAACCATTATAATTATGGGACAGATAGTGAAGACACAGTACTGGAGACTCTAGATGATTATGATCTTGAAAAAAGATAGGAGGAATTGAAATGGACAATAATGTAGAAGCCTCTCAGCAACTGATGATTCTGCCTGGGTGTGATGCACATGCCTGCAAGGGCAAAGGTGGTGTGGTATGAGGGGGAATGTTTTTTTTATATTGGCAGATGGCTACGGTAAGGAAGGTGTTTAAAGAGAAACCCATTGTCACCAGGAGACAATAATCAAGTCCAAAGATGCCTCAAATTTGTCTTATGTATCCGTTTGCACATCATTGAAGTGAGGAGATGAAAGATCACATTAACTGCTTTTGGAAATTATGCACTTTTTATATGAATTGATATATCTTCTAGAAAGAGAAAACAATTTTTAGTATTCTTGGTTCAACATTATATATTGTTTTCTGGTTACATTAAGTTTAAGAGTGTACCTATCCATCTACTTTAATAAGTCCATATATTTGATTGTTTATTTATTCATCCACTAAGTTTTGCATCTTCTATAATGTTCTTGAGACTTTAAAGGTCTGGATGTGGCCACTTTTTGCTGAAGCATACTTTAATTGTCACACTTTTCCACCCTCATCTTCATGTGTTGCTTTCTCCAGTCTGGATTTTGAAGTAATTCTTAAGTAATCTAGATTAGTCCATATCAAGATTTGTATGTTTTGAGTGTGATGATTAATAATAAATTTTGAATATTTTCAGATACCATTGAGGAAAGAACTTTCTTACTCCCCTTCATTAGAAAATCTCACATTTGTGCAGGATGAGAGAGTCCTAAGTAGAAGAAATGCTTCTCACAAGGTTTCTCCCCATGTCCCTCACCTGGAGCTTGGAGACATTGTGTTCTCATTGAGCTGCATGAAGATGAAGTATCCAGATTTCCCTGTGTATGAAGTCTTCAAGGCCTTTTATGAGTTGAAAAAGGAAGCAGTTGAAGCTTACAAGAAGGAAATACAGAAAGAACAGACTGTGGTGAACCTTGATGACAGTGGTGAAGAAGAAAACTCTGCCAAGAGAAGGAAACGCAAACGCAAGAATAAACTTTCCACATTAGGAAGAGGCAAGCGAAGAAAACTTGGAGGTTGCAAGGAGACAATAGAAGAGACTCAGCAGAAGCAACAGGAAGAAGTCCAGGCTGTATGGCATGAGAGAACACCTCATATGTGGACTCAGATATTCATGCCCAAGAATTCTGAAATGGTTATTGGAAACACTGGTATGTTTTTTCTTTTGCATATCATATTTCTGTTTTTCAGTTTGTTTATTTTTCATGTTTGTGGGTGTTTTGTATGATTTCATAAATTGATTTGTTCCTTCCATTCAAATGCTTGCTTATTTCAGAAAATGTGAAGAAACTTAAACTTTGGCTTCAGAAATGGAAGAATAAGCCTCAGATCAAACCTAAAAAGAGAAAGAAAAGGTCGAAAAGAGGTGAGTGCACATAACAACATTTTCTTTATCAATACAGTATGCCCCGCTGTTCGCAGGTGTTATGTTCTTTCCCCTCCTGGGAATCCCAAAAATTCATGAATCATTGGTGCAGTTTTAAAATGCCTATGTATGATAATATATACGCTAAAATATGCTTCCCAAACACATTCTAAAGACACTCTTGATACAGTAATAATGTAGTAATATGTACAGTAGTAATTGTAATATAACACACCAAAAACTTGAATTCAAACAGTCACTTTGAAAACCCATGTGCGACTGAGAGAGCTGTTTAGCGTCTCGTGCATGAAGATGCTTTTGAAGTCACGTCATCTGCAGCCAATCAGCAGGAAGGAGAAACAAAAGCCCGTAACTGACATTGTTATTTTAAAATTATTTACCAGTTATACTGTATCATCTCTCTTTTCTGATTTTTTATTTTATATTAACTGACATTGTTGTTTTTCAAATTATTTACCGGTTATACTTTATCATCTCTCTTTTCCGATTTTTTTATTTTATATTAATTGACATTGTTATTTTTAAAATTATTTACCAGTTAGGGTGAATGTGAGCATTTTTCTGCTAAAAATTGCCTAAGAAATTCATGAAATTGCCGAAATTATGAAAAAAAAACTTTGAGAGCAAAATCCGCAAGTATGCAGGGCCATGAACAGTGAACCGCTAATGGGTGAGGGTATACTGTAATGTATTACAATGCTTCATTCTCATCTAAAAGAAACTTTGATTCCCAGGCAGCCTGTACAGTTGCAAGTATTAAAGTTGAGCAGAGACTTTAATGTCAGTATACTTAACAGATGACTTTGTGGTGTCCGATGAGTCAACTCTTGATGATGATGATGAGGAGGGCATTGTGAGTACCTATCTGCTGTGTGGGCCACCTGGTGCTGGGAAGACTGCTGCTGTGTATGCCCTGGCCAGTGAGTTGGGATACAAGGTAGGCTTTTTGCATTTTTCTATTGAGGTATCTTTTGAAGTTGGGGATTTTACATAAAATAAGATAACAAATCATGACTAAATGTCTACATTATATTGTGTTGCAGGTGCTGGAAGTGAATGCATCGTCTCGACGGCAAGGTAGGCAAGTCATGAGTCAACTGGCTGAAGCTACTCAGTCACACTCTGTCTCCAATGCCTCTGCCTCTTCCCAATCCTCCAGTGCCTTCTCTGCCCTGTTTTCTGCCAGGACGTCCAACACCATGGCGACCAAGGGTAAGATGTGTTCATGTCTGTTTATTCCATTATTTCATCTTGGTATCTTGTACCCTATTAGTTTCATGGATTTTCCTCTTTCATATGGTATCTGTTACATTTATATGTTTTTATTCAATCTGTATTTGAAAACTGCATTGTGTTAAGGGATTGATTAGATATTACTTTTCATGGCTCATATCATCTGTTTATGTGTTGTAGTGAGTCTTTTGTCTTTCAAGCAGAAAACAGTGAGACAGGAAGCACCTCAACACAGGGGAAAGACTCCAACAAGATTAAGGGAGTATCTCTTGTTCTCTTTGAAGATGTGAGTTGTCTCTGTCATTTATGTACACTACTTGCAGACCTCATAAATGTCCATTACATTGGTTATTATGATTTAATGAATATTCCATCAACTTATTATTACAGTTTATAGGTGTCATTTTATAAGTATATTAGGAGCTTCTTTTTTTCTTCTTGCAGATTGACATTGTGTTTAATGAGTTTGATGAAGGCTTTATGTCCACTGTCAACAACCTCATGTCCACCACCAAGCGACCCATCATCCTCACCACCTCTATTGTCTCCCCAAGCATCCTTTCTCAAATTAAAGAGCATTTTGAGATAATGGAATTTGTTCTTCCAGCTGAAAAGCTTACTGGTAATTGTAGTGTATTCAATGTTCCTTAGGTATTAGCTGTCAATCTCTACTGGCCTGCTTCATTCAAGAGAATCCCTTAAGGGAGCGTCTGCACCAAAGAAACCTCAATCTCTATTCAAAGACTCCTTTCCTGCTTGTGGAAGCTTTTGCCTCCAAGCTTTTTTTAACATACAGTATACCCCCGCTATTCGCGGGGATTACATTCCTTCCCCTCCCGCAAATACTGAAAATCCGCAAAAATTATATGCAGTTTGAAAACGCCTATGTATGATTATATATATATGCTAATATATGCTTCCCAGACACATTCTAAAGACAGTCTTACTCATTGATATAGTAATAATGTAGTAATATGTAGTAATGACTTTGAGAGAAAAATTTGCAAGTATGCGGGGCCACAAACGGTGAACCACGAATGGGTGAGGGTCAGCTATATATGCTCCTTTACCTTATGCTTCCATCTTTCCAATGGATTTCTTCATCTGTCAGGAGTTTTAGTATGCTCGCACATGCACTTTCTATGCTGACTTTTCATCATCTTGGTAAGGATACACCATTTGATTATATTTCTTATATTCTTTTTACCTATCCCGCTATATAGTATAAGAGGAGAACCCTCCAATTTTGTTTTGTTTGGATTTGCAGCCCAGTACTTGCAGTTAGCTGCTTTAGCCAATGGGTGCCATGTCTGCTTCCAAGAAGTGGAGGATCTGGTGCATCTCAATAAAGGTGACGTCAGGAAGTCAATGCTGGATATGCAGTTGTTGAGTCAGTCAGGATCCAGCCATGACATTTGTGACTGTGCTCTGTTTAAGGTGAGGCTAACTGGAAAGTAAATACTGCCTTTCAGTTGTCATTAGACTATTACTGTTAACTTTTTAAAATTTTAGTTTTGTATGTTACTCAACTGTTTTTGTTTATGATGCAGTAATATGGTAGGTAGGTTTTAGGCCCATGTCCCTTGGCTTTGTAATATTAAAGCATTGCATATTACCTTTTCATTATTTGGCTATGTTATTTATGTATACAGGTATTCCATGATATATGATTCACTGTTATACTGTGTTTGACTTTTATGATTTTCAGTTTTTACTATCGACCCTAATTTTGTGATATGCTGGGAGTCACTCAGTATGGGAAGGGAGCCTGCATGGAGACTCGCAAGGCATGACCGCTAGGGGTGGCATCATAGGGTAGGCGGGGCAACGCTCCCCCTGGCATATGCCCCCCATGATTGATTGATTGATAACTTAACCTTTAGTCTCGTGTAGTAGGACCGGAAAGATAAGGAGACTCGACTAAGAGTAAATATATCTTTTTTCATCCGGATTTTAATGCCTTATTCTTGTGTGTATTTTATTTATGTATCATCAGTTTTGTTAATCAAACCAGTATTTACATATGATATTTTATGATTTATGGGTTCTAGAAGCCACTTACTAAAGATAAGACACTACAATAAGAGTTGGGTGCAAAGATAATCTCTAATTATCTTAATTTCTTTCCTTTATTCGTGTGTTTATTTGATTTATGTAACATTTTTCATTACTTTACACAATAACTATTTGAATATGATATTTTCTTATTTTCATGAGTTTTAGGGAGCTTATATTAAGGCTTTGGAATGCATTACTATTATTTTTTATTAATTCTAAAGTTTATTATACAATGAATCGCTACACAGTTAGACTTTTGGGAACCAGTTACAATTGTATATTGAGGAATACCTGTATATTGTAGCTATAGAACTCCCACTGATGCATGAGATTTATTTTTGATACATATATGAATACTTTCAGGGCACCTTGGAAAAACAGACAACAGAAGACTGGTGGAAGGAAATATTCCCTGAAATGAAAAGTCTCACTCTCAAGAAATCAGTTCAAGTACAGTTTTATAAATTGGGTTTATTGAATAGATTTGATGCAAAATCTCATTTTAAAACCTTCACACCAAAGTCATCCGAAGACTTTAGTTGGAAGAAAATTGGAAGTAACATTAATCATGTCTTGCCTTTCCCTTTGAGTAGAAGAGAAAGACCCCCTCCCAGATACCCTCTACAGCTTGATGACCCTCTTCTCAAGAGATCTCACTTATGGCTGTATGAAAGTTTGATGTGTTCAGATGATGAAGAGGGAAAAAAGGCTGAACCTGTGACCAAACAACCTGAAAGAAAAATCAAACCAAATGATCCTCCTGAAGTTCAGAAAGCTTCTCAAAGGTGTCTAGAATCATTGGCCAATATGTATGATTCATTGGCTCAACTGGACATTATGAGTTCATCACAGGTCATCACTCATTCTGCAGAAATCAAAGATGTTGGTTGGTGGATTAAGAAACCAACTGCAGGATTAAGTAACACGCCAAGCCCTTCTCACCCCCTTGGGACACCTCTCAGCAATGACAGCATCATTCAAGAAATAGCTCACAAGGCTGTAGCTTGTTGTGTTGGTGAAGTTGTGTCATCTCTTAAGGGAGTGATTGACAAAGATTGTCCACAGCTCTGCCTGCCTTGTGATGTGAGGGATGAACCACAAAGCTGTGTTGCACAGTCATCCAATAGTGAACGGTAGGTTATTTGCTTTTAGGCAATGATTGTGCATTTGTTTAAGGATACCTTATAGGAGGCTACCACCTCTTGCACCAAATGTCAGCTTGGCTTATATGGTTATTGGGATGATTTAAAGTTAAGATTTTGATGTGGAAAGAAATATTCTTGAAAATAAATGTGTTGTATTTCCTTGCCTGAAGTTGATAGTTCTTTCATATTCAGAAAAGTTATCAGCTGGTGAATTTTTTTCTTTTTTCCTTTTTTGTGTGTGTGTATTTTTTGCTAATTGATGATTACTTGTGACATTTTCAGTGAGAGAGCAGAGAAAAGAAATGTCTTGAGCAGAATATTTGAAAATTTGCCAGCAGTCACTCAACTGAATCGTAGTGCTGGGCTGGACTACCTTCCTGTTCTCAGAAATCTGGCTCGGGAAGATGAGCTTGGAGCAGCACTCGGAAGGGGGAGGCGAGGCAGACGGTTCTTGAGTTACTTCCTACAGTTAGGTTGGAGTGTATCTGCGGAAGATAGATTATCATTAGCTAATTCCCTGCTTTCGTAGTTCTTTGTAGGATTTTATTCCTCTTATGTTTATTACCCTGGTGGTATGAATGTAGTTTCTTTTAGATACCACTGTGAAAATACTTCCTTATAAGTGTATAACAGATACAATATTTTCACATACTTTTTATATTTACTTATGCCTGCATTTTAATTGGAATGAAACACCTTCAGAATGAACTTTGTAATACTTCCCATAATCATTAGTTTTTTATCTTTTTCTTTAGTTGTTACTAACTAACAAAAGGCATCATGAATTGTTTGCAATATATATTCAGATTCAATCTAGATCAATCTTGCTCAGAGCAGATGTCTTACCATGGGGAGGCACTGTGATAAAGTTCTTTTCATGTTAATTAATCAATGTATATTTGCCTGCTATGACTTATGGTTAAGTCTATTATAAATAGATTGAGAGAAGAGACACTAGAATATATATAAGGCCATAATTTTCTAATTTTGTACTTTTTATATAACTACATCAGGGTCTAAAGTTGGGTAATTCTAAACTTGCTGTTTCAGTGCAGTCCACTCTTTGACAACTAGTTTTCCACTGTTGCCATGTCTCCACAGTTCACCAGGTCATTCATTCTCCAACTACAACCCTGCACTCCCTCCCTCCCTCCCTCCCTCCCTCCCTCCCTCGGTGCACTCCCATGCTCATATGCCATGTTGTGAATGGTGGAAACCTTTATACAAAAAATTCCCCTTCATTTTTACCACAATAGTGATGTGGAACAAAATTTGGAATTATTTCAGAAATACACTGATTTATGTAGAAATAGAGGGAAAGAAAGACAGACAGTGGGTAAGAAGGTGGAGCAGGGTAGGTGAAGGATGAAGAACCCGTGATCTATGGAGAGGTGGCAATGGTGGGGAAAGCCCCATCATACCCATAGTCATAACAAACTGGCCAGTTTAGAGTGGTCCAACTATAGTTATGTTCATCTTTACTCTTTTATATGAACATTTAAGTACTACATTTCTTTTCATATAATCAAAATTTATTCTTATGAGAAGTGTGAAGGTAATTGTTGCTCATTGCTTACCAAGCAATAATGAAACATAATTCCTGTAATGTATGTTCTCTTTACATGAATTCTTGTTGCATGTGGTATTTTTCACAATACAGTCCTTGATGTTATGAGACTCTGATGTATGTATTTGCCTGCACATAATGTGATAGTATGTACATAGACTTGTTTTGTTGAGTAATTGTCAGCACTTACATATTCTTAAAATTTTATTTAAAAGTATAAGAAGTTTCTGCACTTTTCTTTGTGACCAAATTTGATGATAACTTTGGGAAAGGGTTCTCTAGAAAAACTAAAGGCAATTGAGTTTTATTCTGAGTAGTAAAAACTTCATTCTCTTCTGAGTAAACTCTATTACAGGGAGACTCAATGCTCAAACTTATTCATTCCAAGTGGCTGTTGGAGTTTTAAAAGTTTGACTATTGATACCTATAAATCAGGTAATTTGTTCTAACCTTAGCAAAACCTTAAGTTTACAGAAATTTCAATGCAATTTTTATATATATATATATTTTTTTTTCTACTGCTGCAGATCACTTAAGTTCTTTTTTTAATATCCATCGCCACATCAACTACCTTAATGGCGTCCTTGTTTTTCAGTATGGTAGCTTCTGTAGATTTTGCCATACAATACTCTCTTATATATATATATATAGGTTTATGCTCACAAACTAGGATTCTTAACAACTTTACAAGCTCTTGTAGTGCAAAAAATAAAGTTTTTCATGGAATACTGAAAATACAGCAAAAGATGAGGATGCACAGATTGCTAAGAGTAACAATCACAAGAAGTGGGTGTTACTCTCCGTGATCAGCAGTGGAAATTTCCCTCCTCATCTGCTGTATTTTTGGTATTGCATACAAAACTTCACTCTTTGCATTACAAAACCATGCTTTCTTTCTTATTGCTTATGGATCCTATGTGCTCCTGCAGTGTAGTTTCTATTCATTTCATTGTTCTTTCTGACTTATGTTATACTCCTTCACCAAAAATAATTTCATTGTCTCTTTGAATCTTTTCATGTGTTTTGCTTTCACCACTATTTATGTCTCTGCTCATCTACAGCCTTCTATAATGGATATGATCTTTGTATTCATATACAATATTGTCATGAGGATCACCTTGACTCCATGGCACCAAGTGATAGTGATACTCTGCCTGAAATCATCATGCCAATGCTACACCACTTCCACCAGGCTCAAGGTCTTGGTATTGGGGAACCTTTGTCTCCTTGTTATATTAAGGGGTTTGCTAGTCATCATGAAACCACTGTGGTGAGTAGTAGCTGTGGGCATGTGACACTGTATCAAAGTTTGTGAACAGTGTCATATGATTTCTTCAGGTCTGGAGTAATGCTGCCTTACGATTGGTTGCCTTTCCTCATAGTCTGTCACAGTAGGAACACCAATGAACAAAATTAGGTGAGCTAGCATCCTTCACTCACCAGCTGCCACAAATCTTTGTGGATACTAGGAGTGGGCAGCAGTTGCGGAGAGGAAAACTTTGTTTACAACCATGTGTGCAGATGTTTGATTACTGGATTTTTTTTCAAGTATTAAATCAAACTTTTGCATTCAAGTATTGAAAAGTTTGTCTATTGAGATGTTCGAGTATTGAGGTTCCACTGTATTTATGAACAATAATTCATAATTCTTATTTTAATGCATATTCTGCAACATTGCTCTAATCATGATGTAATATCATATACATATATGCATACATTTAAAGTCTGCAAAATATTTTGAATTAAATTGGAGTACTATGTCTGCCTATACAAAAATTGTATGATACTGATAGTGACTTAAAAATGGCCTTTGTATCTGTAGGTGATTCCTTAAATGTACAGCACAGATCATATTGAATTGTTTTGCCTAGTATAGGATGTCACCCTGTGCATTGCTTGTTTTAATCATTATCTTTTTATTATTATTTTTTGGAGCTGCATTGTCAGAAAATTTAACTTGAGGTATTCACACCTTTAATGATAGTTTATTCAATGCAATATTCTTTTAAATAAGTGTCACTTTCCTGGATTTGAACAAGGTGATGATAATGGTTCTATAGTGTAAGAGTAGTTATCTGAACATGATTAGAACCAATGAATGATAAATATGTCAAACCAGCTCTGCCCTTAGTTTTGTGAGTGGGTGTTGCTTTCCTTTCTGGCACTGCTAATGCTTTCCACCTTACAGCAGTTCTGTTATGCTCACTGTCATTCATCACATTCCTCCATGCTGCACTCATGTCACCTTATATCTTTCTCTATTAAGGAGTATCTTCATTTATTTATTTTTATTTTTATTTTATTTTTATTTTTATTATTATTATTTTTTTTTTTTTTTTGCTAGTTTTAGTTCTCATTCTATGATCAGTAAAGTGTTCAAATGTGTATACACTTTTTTTAAAGCAGCTTACACAGTAGTACTGCATTTTCTGAAGTGGTAAAACACTCATAGTTGACCATACTCTACTGCAAGCCATACTCATTGTCTTGGCTTGACTGGTAAAGAATGATGTATCAGTGAATGTACTATCATGGTTTCAGTTCTCATCCACTCCCTCTCACTGATGATTTCAATCCATCTCAGACATTGCAAACTACAGTATATGGCTTAAAGCAGAAATTGATGAAGAGCCAGTCATGTGAGGAAATAAGTGGTAATTGTGCAATGACAAAAGTGTGCATTCTATTACTAGCTGTCTTCTCCAATGGTAATGGAGAGATTACATAGATTCATAGGGTTTGTAATTAATACTATTCCTTTCCTCTCGTTTCTTTTTTCTTGGATCTGAATAAATAAACCAAGAAGACTTGTATTGGAGGAAGTACACTACTAATCCATCTTGGATTATTGTCTTACCACTGCACTGGCATGCCAGGGAACTTAACACTTCTGTGGTAGTATGTTTTTAGTGTTTTTAGTATCCATTGGGAATCATAGGTCTTGGTTGTTTTGATGAGTACAGTTTGAAGCCACTGGTGAAAATATATATATATATATATATATATATATATATATATATATATATATATATATATATATATATATATATATATATACACTACACTAAAACAGGTTAAGGGTGGCTGTTCTATATAGCTGGGTGGTGGGGTAGCACATTGCCTTGGACCTTTAATGTACATAGATCTAGTACATTCATACCTTTCAAAACATTTTGTATTTTCAGATTTTATTTGATGTTTTATCATATTTATTAGCAACACAATGATTTGAGAAGTCTTGCACTGACACTTGCTGTGGCTGCTGTATCTACACTTATCTTTATACCAGCTTCTTGTGAGGAACATTATTGAAATTTCATCCAATCATCATCAGCCCAAACGAGTCCACTGCAGGACATCCGCTTTGTGACATGGTCATTCCTATTTGCATTTTGGAGTCATGCCCAGGTTTTCAATTCAAAATTTAGACAGCACTGAAGATCATGTGATGTTTCATGTCTTCAGCAAAATTTCCTTTTAGGTTTTTTCTTGTATTACCATTGGCATTTGGAATTGGATGAAGTTCTTTGTGCTTTGCAATAAAGACAATATTTACATTGTAATATCTCAAAATTGTATTAGATAATGCCAAAGAGATACATTAAGTCCATGTACAAATGTGTGTGAAATTCATACATTTCATTTTTTTAAAAATGTGCCACTGTGTGTGTGTGTGTGTGTGTGTGTGTGTCCATATATGTATGGTGACTGATGCAACATTTGTGTGAAAGTTGTAAGTGCTGGAAATAAAATTACAAGTACATATGTGATTTTCTCTGTGTCAAGCATGTTGTACATGACATAAAAACCAAATTCTACATACCTAGCTAAAGGAAAATATAGTATTTCATTTGTGTGACTTACCACCTACTACAAATGTAGGAAATGAGAGCCGAAGACCACTGTATGGCATATTCCAATGAAATAAGTAATTTAAAAAACAAAAGTAAAGGAAGATAATGAATAGTAATTTTCCTTGAGTTTTTAAGATTTTTTTTTTAGAACAGCTACCAGTTCATTCATATCTCTTGCGAAATATCTTGATTAGAAAGTTTATACTTAATTTACTTGACTGTATCCAAGGGCACATTATTAATTACTGGAGCGGTAAGCACCAGCAAGCATACTATACATTCCTTGCTCATACTTAGTTGGAACAACTTTTTAACAATGGCTTGTTTAATAGCTTAATACAGTTAGACCAAATAGTATCATTCGATACCCCAAATGCATATAATATATATATATGTATCTGGTTTATCCAAATTAAAATTGTGGCGCGTATCGGATACCCGGCAGGCTGAGCGCGACTCCTGCTGTGACCTATCGGAGGGCGAGACAGTCGATGGTCGCAGTGAGGAAGAGACACCGGTGAGTGGCAGCCATGATGATCGCCAGGGGTGTCGGGAAGTGCTGGGCCAGGCTGCCCTATCACTTTAACCACCAGGTAAGCACTGCCGCTCTGCACACCATGTACAGTATATTATTGCAGGGTGGTGTGTATTGTGGTGTGAGACCAAGAGGCCGTGAACGAATGAGTTTTGGGGCGAGTGATGGAACAGCTGATCGGGTCATCAGTGATTATCTCGATAAATAATCGTAGTGACGTGGTTAACATAATTTCCAGTTCCCTTGGCTGCTTGTATATTGTCAAGGGAATGGGACCTCTATAGCTTTGGGTTTGGGTAGTGAAGTGATGTAAGACCGAGAGATGTTTTAGTTACTCTTAATAACCCGTCTTCATAATTACCAGCAACTTTTGAGTGGAGTAATAAAAAGACTTGAAATTCTACACCGTATAATTCAGTGCCTGAACAGTGTACTCTATTAAAGGAGAGGTGTAGGAAGCAGCCTTGTGGAAGGGGTCATGCAATGAATGTCCTTGAAGGGTACAGTAAATAACCCTGATGGAAGTGTTATCGATATTCTTGAAGGTAATGCAGTAAATATCCTTATATTTCACTAGAAGCACAGTATCTCTTGATAAATCTGCCTCCTTATTTCCCAAACAACTTCCCTTTAGCCTCTTAAATAAACTTTGGGGAATCAGGGAGTTTTCAAAAAATGAAAAGATAATAAAATTTTGGTACTCAAAGATTAAGTTTCCTTTATCTAACCAACTAAACAGGGACCTGTTCCGCATGAACATGTCCTGCTACGACATTTGTTAACCAAGCATAACCTAACCTAATCTGGCTAGTGGGCTGGCCTTCCGTGGACTGCCTGCTAGATTGTAGACCTAATCTATCATATAAACGAACGAAGGACCTCAAAAATTGGTTAGTTTACTATTGGCCCTTGTCAGTAGTGCATGACTTGACTGCTTTTTATGATATTATACACACTGTGCTTCACATTTATGAATTTTTTTGTGCTCTCAGCTATTAATTAATCAAATTGATGCTTTTGAAAATCAAAATATATTGCCAAAAACAGTTAGGTTACATTAAATTAGTTAGGTTACTTACAGGGTTAGGCAAGCATAATTTTTTGTTTTGTTTTAGCTGGTCAGGCAAAACTAAATGAGAAAATTTTACATTTCTGGAAAAGTTTAAGGTGACAAACTACATTTTGCAGTGGAAAGACCTCTAGTATATATTTTCCTAAGAATTATACTGTTGTGTTGTATTTGTGTGGTATGGAAGTGGGTAGTTTGGCAGCTTCCTTAATGAATACCTATGTGGAATCTCTTCTTTATGTTTGTATATTACATTGCTGTTGCTAAATATCCCACATACTCATATTTTCTAGCTGAGCACTAGCACATTTTCCTTCACCCCCCCTCTCTCTCTCTCTCTCTCTCTCTCTCTCTCTCTCTCTCTCTCTCTCTCTCTCTCTCTCTCTCTCTCTCTCTCTCTCTCTCTCTCTCTCCCTAACCTGAATAGGCCATTGTGTTTTTTTGTTTGCAAGGACTGATATGTGAGGTGAGGCCTTTATTGATGCTTTCAGATGATATTTTCAATCACCCAACCCTTCATTATAAGTTTGTTTCATATC
>CM035193.1:10527451-10577451 GCA_020233015.1 Callinectes sapidus
GAAAATGTGCTAGTGCTCAGCTAGAAAATATGAGTATGTGGGATATTTAGCAACAGCAATGTAATATACAAACATAAAGAAGAGATTCCACATAGGTATTCATTAAGGAAGCTGCCAAACTACCCACTTCCATACCACACAAATACAACACAACAGTATAATTCTTAGGAAAATATATACTAGAGGTCTTTCCACTGCAAAATGTAGTTTGTCACCTTAAACTTTTCCAGAAATGTAAAATTTTCTCATTTAGTTTTGCCTGACCAGCTAAAACAAAACAAAAAATTATGCTTGCCTAACCCTGTAAGTAACCTAACTAATTTAATGTAACCTAACTGTTTTTGGCAATATATTTTGATTTTCAAAAGCATCAATTTGATTAATTAATAGCTGAGAGCACAAAAAAATTCATAAATGTGAAGCACAGTGTGTATAATATCATAAAAAGCAGTCAAGTCATGCACTACTGACAAGGGCCAATAGTAAACTAACCAATTTTTGAGGTCCTTCGTTCGTTTATATGATAGATTAGGTCTACAATCTAGCAGGCAGTCCACGGAAGGCCAGCCCACTAGCCAGATTAGGTTAGGTTATGCTTGGTTAACAAATGTCGTAGCAGGACATGTTCATGCGGAACAGGTCCCTGTTTAGTTGGTTAGATAAAGGAAACTTAATCTTTGAGTACCAAAATTTTATTATCTTTTCATTTTTTGAAAACTCCCTGATTCCCCAAAGTTTATTTAAGAGGCTAAAGGGAAGTTGTTTGGGAAATAAGGAGGCAGATTTATCAAGAGATACTGTGCTTCTAGTGAAATATAAGGATATTTACTGCATTACCTTCAAGAATATCGATAACACTTCCATCAGGGTTATTTACTGTACCCTTCAAGGACATTCATTGCATGACCCCTTCCACAAGGCTGCTTCCTACACCTCTCCTTTAATAGAGTACACTGTTCAGGCACTGAATTATACGGTGTAGAATTTCAAGTCTTTTTATTACTCCACTCAAAAGTTGCTGGTAATTATGAAGACGGGTTATTAAGAGTAACTAAAACATCTCTCGGTCTTACATCACTTCACTACCCAAACCCAAAGCTATAGAGGTCCCATTCCCTTGACAATATACAAGCAGCCAAGGGAACTGGAAATTATGTTAACCACGTCACTACGATTATTTATCGAGATAATCACTGATGACCCGATCAGCTGTTCCATCACTCGCCCCAAAACTCATTCGTTCACGGCCTCTTGGTCTCACACCACAATACACACCACCCTGCAATAATATACTGTACATGGTGTGCAGAGCGGCAGTGCTTACCTGGTGGTTAAAGTGATAGGGCAGCCTGGCCCAGCACTTCCCGACACCCCTGGCGATCATCATGGCTGCCACTCACCGGTGTCTCTTCCTCACTGCGACCATCGACTGTCTCGCCCTCCGATAGGTCACAGCAGGAGTCGCGCTCAGCCTGCCGGGTATCCGATACGCGCCACAATTTTAATTTGGATAAACCAGATACATATATATATATTATATGCATTTGGGGTATCGAATGATACTATTTGGTCTAACTGTATTAAGCTATTAAACAAGCCATTGTTAAAAAGTTGTTCCAACTAAGTATGAGCAAGGAATGTATAGTATGCTTGCTGGTGCTTACCGCTCCAGTAATTAATAATGTGCCCTTGGATACAGTCAAGTAAATTAAGTATAAACTTTCTAATCAAGATATTTCGCAAGAGATATGAATGAACTGGTAGCTGTTCTAAAAAAAAAATCTTAAAAACTCAAGGAAAATTACTATTCATTATCTTCCTTTACTTTTGTTTTTTAAATTACTTATTTCATTGGAATATGCCATACAGTGGTCTTCGGCTCTCATTTCCTACATTTGTAGTAGGTGGTAAGTCACACAAATGAAATACTATATTTTCCTTTAGCTAGGTATGTAGAATTTGGTTTTTATGTCATGTACAACATGCTTGACACAGAGAAAATCACATATGTACTTGTAATTTTATTTCCAGCACTTACAACTTTCACACAAATGTTGCATCAGTCACCATACATATATGGACACACACACACACACACACACACACAGTGGCACATTTTAAAAAAAATGAAATGTATGAATTTCACACACATTTGTACATGGACTTAATGTATCTCTTTGGCATTATCTAATACAATTTTGAGATATTACAATGTAAATATTGTCTTTATTGCAAAGCACAAAGAACTTCATCCAATTCCAAATGCCAATGGTAATACAAGAAAAAACCTAAAAGGAAATTTTGCTGAAGACATGAAACATCACATGATCTTCAGTGCTGTCTAAATTTTGAATTGAAAACCTGGGCATGACTCCAAAATGCAAATAGGAATGACCATGTCACAAAGCGGATGTCCTGCAGTGGACTCGTTTGGGCTGATGATGATTGGATGAAATTTCAATAATGTTCCTCACAAGAAGCTGGTATAAAGATAAGTGTAGATACAGCAGCCACAGCAAGTGTCAGTGCAAGACTTCTCAAATCATTGTGTTGCTAATAAATATGATAAAACATCAAATAAAATCTGAAAATACAAAATGTTTTGAAAGGTATGAATGTACTAGATCTATGTACATTAAAGGTCCAAGGCAATGTGCTACCCCACCACCCAGCTATATAGAACAGCCACCCTTAACCTGTTTTAGTGTAGTGTATATATATATATATATATATATATATATATATATATATATATATATATATATATATATATATATATATATATATTTTCACCAGTGGCTTCAAACTGTACTCATCAAAACAACCAAGACCTATGATTCCCAATGGATACTAAAAACACTAAAAACATACTACCACAGAAGTGTTAAGTTCCCTGGCATGCCAGTGCAGTGGTAAGACAATAATCCAAGATGGATTAGTAGTGTACTTCCTCCAATACAAGTCTTCTTGGTTTATTTATTCAGATCCAAGAAAAAAGAAACGAGAGGAAAGGAATAGTATTAATTACAAACCCTATGAATCTATGTAATCTCTCCATTACCATTGGAGAAGACAGCTAGTAATAGAATGCACACTTTTGTCATTGCACAATTACCACTTATTTCCTCACATGACTGGCTCTTCATCAATTTCTGCTTTAAGCCATATACTGTAGTTTGCAATGTCTGAGATGGATTGAAATCATCAGTGAGAGGGAGTGGATGAGAACTGAAACCATGATAGTACATTCACTGATACATCATTCTTTACCAGTCAAGCCAAGACAATGAGTATGGCTTGCAGTAGAGTATGGTCAACTATGAGTGTTTTACCACTTCAGAAAATGCAGTACTACTGTGTAAGCTGCTTTAAAAAAAGTGTATACACATTTGAACACTTTACTGATCATAGAATGAGAACTAAAACTAGCAAAAAAAAAAAAAAAATAATAATAATAAAAATAAAAATAAAATAAAAATAAAAATAAATAAATGAAGATACTCCTTAATAGAGAAAGATATAAGGTGACATGAGTGCAGCATGGAGGAATGTGATGAATGACAGTGAGCATAACAGAACTGCTGTAAGGTGGAAAGCATTAGCAGTGCCAGAAAGGAAAGCAACACCCACTCACAAAACTAAGGGCAGAGCTGGTTTGACATATTTATCATTCATTGGTTCTAATCATGTTCAGATAACTACTCTTACACTATAGAACCATTATCATCACCTTGTTCAAATCCAGGAAAGTGACACTTATTTAAAAGAATATTGCATTGAATAAACTATCATTAAAGGTGTGAATACCTCAAGTTAAATTTTCTGACAATGCAGCTCCAAAAAATAATAATAAAAAGATAATGATTAAAACAAGCAATGCACAGGGTGACATCCTATACTAGGCAAAACAATTCAATATGATCTGTGCTGTACATTTAAGGAATCACCTACAGATACAAAGGCCATTTTTAAGTCACTATCAGTATCATACAATTTTTGTATAGGCAGACATAGTACTCCAATTTAATTCAAAATATTTTGCAGACTTTAAATGTATGCATATATGTATATGATATTACATCATGATTAGAGCAATGTTGCAGAATATGCATTAAAATAAGAATTATGAATTATTGTTCATAAATACAGTGGAACCTCAATACTCGAACATCTCAATAGACAAACTTTTCAATACTTGAATGCAAAAGTTTGATTTAATACTTGAAAAAAAATCCAGTAATCAAACATCTGCACACATGGTTGTAAACAAAGTTTTCCTCTCCGCAACTGCTGCCCACTCCTAGTATCCACAAAGATTTGTGGCAGCTGGTGAGTGAAGGATGCTAGCTCACCTAATTTTGTTCATTGGTGTTCCTACTGTGACAGACTATGAGGAAAGGCAACCAATCGTAAGGCAGCATTACTCCAGACCTGAAGAAATCATATGACACTGTTCACAAACTTTGATACAGTGTCACATGCCCACAGCTACTACTCACCACAGTGGTTTCATGATGACTAGCAAACCCCTTAATATAACAAGGAGACAAAGGTTCCCCAATACCAAGACCTTGAGCCTGGTGGAAGTGGTGTAGCATTGGCATGATGATTTCAGGCAGAGTATCACTATCACTTGGTGCCATGGAGTCAAGGTGATCCTCATGACAATATTGTATATGAATACAAAGATCATATCCATTATAGAAGGCTGTAGATGAGCAGAGACATAAATAGTGGTGAAAGCAAAACACATGAAAAGATTCAAAGAGACAATGAAATTATTTTTGGTGAAGGAGTATAACATAAGTCAGAAAGAACAATGAAATGAATAGAAACTACACTGCAGGAGCACATAGGATCCATAAGCAATAAGAAAGAAAGCATGGTTTTGTAATGCAAAGAGTGAAGTTTTGTATGCAATACCAAAAATACAGCAGATGAGGAGGGAAATTTCCACTGCTGATCACGGAGAGTAACACCCACTTCTTGTGATTGTTACTCTTAGCAATCTGTGCATCCTCATCTTTTGCTGTATTTTCAGTATTCCATGAAAAACTTTATTTTTTGCACTACAAGAGCTTGTAAAGTTGTTAAGAATCCTAGTTTGTGAGCATAAACCTATATATATATATATAAGAGAGTATTGTATGGCAAAATCTACAGAAGCTACCATACTGAAAAACAAGGACGCCATTAAGGTAGTTGATGTGGCGATGGATATTAAAAAAAGAACTTAAGTGATCTGCAGCAGTAGAAAAAAAAATATATATATATATAAAAATTGCATTGAAATTTCTGTAAACTTAAGGTTTTGCTAAGGTTAGAACAAATTACCTGATTTATAGGTATCAATAGTCAAACTTTTAAAACTCCAACAGCCACTTGGAATGAATAAGTTTGAGCATTGAGTCTCCCTGTAATAGAGTTTACTCAGAAGAGAATGAAGTTTTTACTACTCAGAATAAAACTCAATTGCCTTTAGTTTTTCTAGAGAACCCTTTCCCAAAGTTATCATCAAATTTGGTCACAAAGAAAAGTGCAGAAACTTCTTATACTTTTAAATAAAATTTTAAGAATATGTAAGTGCTGACAATTACTCAACAAAACAAGTCTATGTACATACTATCACATTATGTGCAGGCAAATACATACATCAGAGTCTCATAACATCAAGGACTGTATTGTGAAAAATACCACATGCAACAAGAATTCATGTAAAGAGAACATACATTACAGGAATTATGTTTCATTATTGCTTGGTAAGCAATGAGCAACAATTACCTTCACACTTCTCATAAGAATAAATTTTGATTATATGAAAAGAAATGTAGTACTTAAATGTTCATATAAAAGAGTAAAGATGAACATAACTATAGTTGGACCACTCTAAACTGGCCAGTTTGTTATGACTATGGGTATGATGGGGCTTTCCCCACCATTGCCACCTCTCCATAGATCACGGGTTCTTCATCCTTCACCTACCCTGCTCCACCTTCTTACCCACTGTCTGTCTTTCTTTCCCTCTATTTCTACATAAATCAGTGTATTTCTGAAATAATTCCAAATTTTGTTCCACATCACTATTGTGGTAAAAATGAAGGGGAATTTTTTGTATAAAGGTTTCCACCATTCACAACATGGCATATGAGCATGGGAGTGCACCGAGGGAGGGAGGGAGGGAGGGAGGGAGGGAGGGAGTGCAGGGTTGTAGTTGGAGAATGAATGACCTGGTGAACTGTGGAGACATGGCAACAGTGGAAAACTAGTTGTCAAAGAGTGGACTGCACTGAAACAGCAAGTTTAGAATTACCCAACTTTAGACCCTGATGTAGTTATATAAAAAGTACAAAATTAGAAAATTATGGCCTTATATATATTCTAGTGTCTCTTCTCTCAATCTATTTATAATAGACTTAACCATAAGTCATAGCAGGCAAATATACATTGATTAATTAACATGAAAAGAACTTTATCACAGTGCCTCCCCATGGTAAGACATCTGCTCTGAGCAAGATTGATCTAGATTGAATCTGAATATATATTGCAAACAATTCATGATGCCTTTTGTTAGTTAGTAACAACTAAAGAAAAAGATAAAAAACTAATGATTATGGGAAGTATTACAAAGTTCATTCTGAAGGTGTTTCATTCCAATTAAAATGCAGGCATAAGTAAATATAAAAAGTATGTGAAAATATTGTATCTGTTATACACTTATAAGGAAGTATTTTCACAGTGGTATCTAAAAGAAACTACATCCATACCACCAGGGTAATAAACATAAGAGGAATAAAATCCTACAAAGAACTACGAAAGCAGGGAATTAGCTAATGATAATCTATCTTCCGCAGATACACTCCAACCTAACTGTAGGAAGTAACTCAAGAACCGTCTGCCTCGCCTCCCCCTTCCGAGTGCTGCTCCAAGCTCATCTTCCCGAGCCAGATTTCTGAGAACAGGAAGGTAGTCCAGCCCAGCACTACGATTCAGTTGAGTGACTGCTGGCAAATTTTCAAATATTCTGCTCAAGACATTTCTTTTCTCTGCTCTCTCACTGAAAATGTCACAAGTAATCATCAATTAGCAAAAAATACACACACACAAAAAAGGAAAAAAGAAAAAAATTCACCAGCTGATAACTTTTCTGAATATGAAAGAACTATCAACTTCAGGCAAGGAAATACAACACATTTATTTTCAAGAATATTTCTTTCCACATCAAAATCTTAACTTTAAATCATCCCAATAACCATATAAGCCAAGCTGACATTTGGTGCAAGAGGTGGTAGCCTCCTATAAGGTATCCTTAAACAAATGCACAATCATTGCCTAAAAGCAAATAACCTACCGTTCACTATTGGATGACTGTGCAACACAGCTTTGTGGTTCATCCCTCACATCACAAGGCAGGCAGAGCTGTGGACAATCTTTGTCAATCACTCCCTTAAGAGATGACACAACTTCACCAACACAACAAGCTACAGCCTTGTGAGCTATTTCTTGAATGATGCTGTCATTGCTGAGAGGTGTCCCAAGGGGGTGAGAAGGGCTTGGCGTGTTACTTAATCCTGCAGTTGGTTTCTTAATCCACCAACCAACATCTTTGATTTCTGCAGAATGAGTGATGACCTGTGATGAACTCATAATGTCCAGTTGAGCCAATGAATCATACATATTGGCCAATGATTCTAGACACCTTTGAGAAGCTTTCTGAACTTCAGGAGGATCATTTGGTTTGATTTTTCTTTCAGGTTGTTTGGTCACAGGTTCAGCCTTTTTTCCCTCTTCATCATCTGAACACATCAAACTTTCATACAGCCATAAGTGAGATCTCTTGAGAAGAGGGTCATCAATCTGTAGAGGGTATCTGGGAGGGGGTCTTTCTCTTCTACTCAAAGGGAAAGGCAAGACATGATTAATGTTACTTCCAATTTTCTTCCAACTAAAGTCTTCGGATGACTTTGGTGTGAAGGTTTTAAAATGAGATTTTGCATCAAATCTATTCAATAAACCCAATTTATAAAACTGTACTTGAACTGATTTCTTGAGAGTGAGACTTTTCATTTCAGGGAATATTTCCTTCCACCAGTCTTCTGTTGTCTGTTTTTCCAAGGTGCCCTGAAAGTATTCATATATGTATCAAAAATAAATCTCATGCATCAGTGGGAGTTCTATAGCTACAATATACAGGTATTCCTCAATATACAATTGTAACTGGTTCCCAAAAGTCTAACTGTGTAGCGATTCATTGTATAATAAACTTTAGAATTAATAAAAAATAATAGTAATGCATTCCAAAGCCTTAATATAAGCTCCCTAAAACTCATGAAAATAAGAAAATATCATATTCAAATAGTTATTGTGTAAAGTAATGAAAAATGTTACATAAATCAAATAAACACACGAATAAAGGAAAGAAATTAAGATAATTAGAGATTATCTTTGCACCCAACTCTTATTGTAGTGTCTTATCTTTAGTAAGTGGCTTCTAGAACCCATAAATCATAAAATATCATATGTAAATACTGGTTTGATTAACAAAACTGATGATACATAAATAAAATACACACAAGAATAAGGCATTAAAATCCGGATGAAAAAAGATATATTTACTCTTAGTCGAGTCTCCTTATCTTTCCGGTCCTACTACACGAGACTAAAGGTTAAGTTATCAATCAATCAATCATGGGGGGCATATGCCAGGGGGAGCGTTGCCCCGCCTACCCTATGATGCCACCCCTAGCGGTCATGCCTTGCGAGTCTCCATGCAGGCTCCCTTCCCATACTGAGTGACTCCCAGCATATCACAAAATTAGGGTCGATAGTAAAAACTGAAAATCATAAAAGTCAAACACAGTATAACAGTGAATCATATATCATGGAATACCTGTATACATAAATAACATAGCCAAATAATGAAAAGGTAATATGCAATGCTTTAATATTACAAAGCCAAGGGACATGGGCCTAAAACCTACCTACCATATTACTGCATCATAAACAAAAACAGTTGAGTAACATACAAAACTAAAATTTTAAAAAGTTAACAGTAATAGTCTAATGACAACTGAAAGGCAGTATTTACTTTTCAGTTAGCCTCACCTTAAACAGAGCACAGTCACAAATGTCATGGCTGGATCCTGACTGACTCAACAACTGCATATCCAGCATTGACTTCCTGACGTCACCTTTATTGAGATGCACCAGATCCTCCACTTCTTGGAAGCAGACATGGCACCCATTGGCTAAAGCAGCTAACTGCAAGTACTGGGCTGCAAATCCAAACAAAACAAAATTGGAGGGTTCTCCTCTTATACTATATAGCGGGATAGGTAAAAAGAATATAAGAAATATAATCAAATGGTGTATCCTTACCAAGATGATGAAAAGTCAGCATAGAAAGTGCATGTGCGAGCATACTAAAACTCCTGACAGATGAAGAAATCCATTGGAAAGATGGAAGCATAAAGTAAAGGAGCATATATAGCTGACCCTCACCCATTCGTGGTTCACCGTTTGTGGCCCCGCATACTTGCAAATTTTTCTCTCAAAGTCATTACTACATATTACTACATTATTACTATATCAATGAGTAAGACTGTCTTTAGAATGTGTCTGGGAAGCATATATTAGCATATATATATAATCATACATAGGCGTTTTCAAACTGCATATAATTTTTGCGGATTTTCAGTATTTGCGGGAGGGGAAGGAATGTAATCCCCGCGAATAGCGGGGGTATACTGTATGTTAAAAAAAGCTTGGAGGCAAAAGCTTCCACAAGCAGGAAAGGAGTCTTTGAATAGAGATTGAGGTTTCTTTGGTGCAGACGCTCCCTTAAGGGATTCTCTTGAATGAAGCAGGCCAGTAGAGATTGACAGCTAATACCTAAGGAACATTGAATACACTACAATTACCAGTAAGCTTTTCAGCTGGAAGAACAAATTCCATTATCTCAAAATGCTCTTTAATTTGAGAAAGGATGCTTGGGGAGACAATAGAGGTGGTGAGGATGATGGGTCGCTTGGTGGTGGACATGAGGTTGTTGACAGTGGACATAAAGCCTTCATCAAACTCATTAAACACAATGTCAATCTGCAAGAAGAAAAAAAGAAGCTCCTAATATACTTATAAAATGACACCTATAAACTGTAATAATAAGTTGATGGAATATTCATTAAATCATAATAACCAATGTAATGGACATTTATGAGGTCTGCAAGTAGTGTACATAAATGACAGAGACAACTCACATCTTCAAAGAGAACAAGAGATACTCCCTTCATCTTGTTGGAGTCTTTCCCCTGTGTTGAGGTGCTTCCTGTCTCACTGTTTTCTGCTTGAAAGACAAAAGACTCACTACAACACATAAACAGATGATATGAGCCATGAAAAGTAATATCTAATCAATCCCTTAACACAATGCAGTTTTCAAATACAGATTGAATAAAAACATATAAATGTAACAGATACCATATGAAAGAGGAAAATCCATGAAACTAATAGGGTACAAGATACCAAGATGAAATAATGGAATAAACAGACATGAACACATCTTACCCTTGGTCGCCATGGTGTTGGACGTCCTGGCAGAAAACAGGGCAGAGAAGGCACTGGAGGATTGGGAAGAGGCAGAGGCATTGGAGACAGAGTGTGACTGAGTAGCTTCAGCCAGTTGACTCATGACTTGCCTACCTTGCCGTCGAGACGATGCATTCACTTCCAGCACCTGCAACACAATATAATGTAGACATTTAGTCATGATTTGTTATCTTATTTTATGTAAAATCCCCAACTTCAAAAGATACCTCAATAGAAAAATGCAAAAAGCCTACCTTGTATCCCAACTCACTGGCCAGGGCATACACAGCAGCAGTCTTCCCAGCACCAGGTGGCCCACACAGCAGATAGGTACTCACAATGCCCTCCTCATCATCATCATCAAGAGTTGACTCATCGGACACCACAAAGTCATCTGTTAAGTATACTGACATTAAAGTCTCTGCTCAACTTTAATACTTGCAACTGTACAGGCTGCCTGGGAATCAAAGTTTCTTTTAGATGAGAATGAAGCATTGTAATACATTACAGTATACCCTCACCCATTAGCGGTTCACTGTTCATGGCCCTGCATACTTGCGGATTTTGCTCTCAAAGTTTTTTTTTCATAATTTCGGCAATTTCATGAATTTCTTAGGCAATTTTTAGCAGAAAAATGCTCACATTCACCCTAACTGGTAAATAATTTTAAAAATAACAATGTCAATTAATATAAAATAAAAAAATCGGAAAAGAGAGATGATAAAGTATAACCGGTAAATAATTTGAAAAACAACAATGTCAGTTAATATAAAATAAAAAATCAGAAAAGAGAGATGATACAGTATAACTGGTAAATAATTTTAAAATAACAATGTCAGTTACGGGCTTTTGAAGTCACGTCATCTGCAGCCAATCAGCAGGAAGGAGAAACAAAAGCCCGTAACTGACATTGTTATTTTAAAATTATTTACCAGTTATACTGTATCATCTCTCTTTTCTGATTTTTTATTTTATATTAACTGACATTGTTGTTTTTCAAATTATTTACCGGTTATACTTTATCATCTCTCTTTTCCGATTTTTTTATTTTATATTAATTGACATTGTTATTTTTAAAATTATTTACCAGTTAGGGTGAATGTGAGCATTTTTCTGCTAAAAATTGCCTAAGAAATTCATGAAATTGCCGAAATTATGAAAAAAAAACTTTGAGAGCAAAATCCGCAAGTATGCAGGGCCATGAACAGTGAACCGCTAATGGGTGAGGGTATACTGTAATGTATTACAATGCTTCATTCTCATCTAAAAGAAACTTTGATTCCCAGGCAGCCTGTACAGTTGCAAGTATTAAAGTTGAGCAGAGACTTTAATGTCAGTATACTTAACAGATGACTTTGTGGTGTCCGATGAGTCAACTCTTGATGATGATGATGAGGAGGGCATTGTGAGTACCTATCTGCTGTGTGGGCCACCTGGTGCTGGGAAGACTGCTGCTGTGTATGCCCTGGCCAGTGAGTTGGGATACAAGGTAGGCTTTTTGCATTTTTCTATTGAGGTATCTTTTGAAGTTGGGGATTTTACATAAAATAAGATAACAAATCATGACTAAATGTCTACATTATATTGTGTTGCAGGTGCTGGAAGTGAATGCATCGTCTCGACGGCAAGGTAGGCAAGTCATGAGTCAACTGGCTGAAGCTACTCAGTCACACTCTGTCTCCAATGCCTCTGCCTCTTCCCAATCCTCCAGTGCCTTCTCTGCCCTGTTTTCTGCCAGGACGTCCAACACCATGGCGACCAAGGGTAAGATGTGTTCATGTCTGTTTATTCCATTATTTCATCTTGGTATCTTGTACCCTATTAGTTTCATGGATTTTCCTCTTTCATATGGTATCTGTTACATTTATATGTTTTTATTCAATCTGTATTTGAAAACTGCATTGTGTTAAGGGATTGATTAGATATTACTTTTCATGGCTCATATCATCTGTTTATGTGTTGTAGTGAGTCTTTTGTCTTTCAAGCAGAAAACAGTGAGACAGGAAGCACCTCAACACAGGGGAAAGACTCCAACAAGATTAAGGGAGTATCTCTTGTTCTCTTTGAAGATGTGAGTTGTCTCTGTCATTTATGTACACTACTTGCAGACCTCATAAATGTCCATTACATTGGTTATTATGATTTAATGAATATTCCATCAACTTATTATTACAGTTTATAGGTGTCATTTTATAAGTATATTAGGAGCTTCTTTTTTTCTTCTTGCAGATTGACATTGTGTTTAATGAGTTTGATGAAGGCTTTATGTCCACTGTCAACAACCTCATGTCCACCACCAAGCGACCCATCATCCTCACCACCTCTATTGTCTCCCCAAGCATCCTTTCTCAAATTAAAGAGCATTTTGAGATAATGGAATTTGTTCTTCCAGCTGAAAAGCTTACTGGTAATTGTAGTGTATTCAATGTTCCTTAGGTATTAGCTGTCAATCTCTACTGGCCTGCTTCATTCAAGAGAATCCCTTAAGGGAGCGTCTGCACCAAAGAAACCTCAATCTCTATTCAAAGACTCCTTTCCTGCTTGTGGAAGCTTTTGCCTCCAAGCTTTTTTTAACATACAGTATACCCCCGCTATTCGCGGGGATTACATTCCTTCCCCTCCCGCAAATACTGAAAATCCGCAAAAATTATATGCAGTTTGAAAACGCCTATGTATGATTATATATATATGCTAATATATGCTTCCCAGACACATTCTAAAGACAGTCTTACTCATTGATATAGTAATAATGTAGTAATATGTAGTAATGACTTTGAGAGAAAAATTTGCAAGTATGCGGGGCCACAAACGGTGAACCACGAATGGGTGAGGGTCAGCTATATATGCTCCTTTACCTTATGCTTCCATCTTTCCAATGGATTTCTTCATCTGTCAGGAGTTTTAGTATGCTCGCACATGCACTTTCTATGCTGACTTTTCATCATCTTGGTAAGGATACACCATTTGATTATATTTCTTATATTCTTTTTACCTATCCCGCTATATAGTATAAGAGGAGAACCCTCCAATTTTGTTTTGTTTGGATTTGCAGCCCAGTACTTGCAGTTAGCTGCTTTAGCCAATGGGTGCCATGTCTGCTTCCAAGAAGTGGAGGATCTGGTGCATCTCAATAAAGGTGACGTCAGGAAGTCAATGCTGGATATGCAGTTGTTGAGTCAGTCAGGATCCAGCCATGACATTTGTGACTGTGCTCTGTTTAAGGTGAGGCTAACTGGAAAGTAAATACTGCCTTTCAGTTGTCATTAGACTATTACTGTTAACTTTTTAAAATTTTAGTTTTGTATGTTACTCAACTGTTTTTGTTTATGATGCAGTAATATGGTAGGTAGGTTTTAGGCCCATGTCCCTTGGCTTTGTAATATTAAAGCATTGCATATTACCTTTTCATTATTTGGCTATGTTATTTATGTATACAGGTATTCCATGATATATGATTCACTGTTATACTGTGTTTGACTTTTATGATTTTCAGTTTTTACTATCGACCCTAATTTTGTGATATGCTGGGAGTCACTCAGTATGGGAAGGGAGCCTGCATGGAGACTCGCAAGGCATGACCGCTAGGGGTGGCATCATAGGGTAGGCGGGGCAACGCTCCCCCTGGCATATGCCCCCCATGATTGATTGATTGATAACTTAACCTTTAGTCTCGTGTAGTAGGACCGGAAAGATAAGGAGACTCGACTAAGAGTAAATATATCTTTTTTCATCCGGATTTTAATGCCTTATTCTTGTGTGTATTTTATTTATGTATCATCAGTTTTGTTAATCAAACCAGTATTTACATATGATATTTTATGATTTATGGGTTCTAGAAGCCACTTACTAAAGATAAGACACTACAATAAGAGTTGGGTGCAAAGATAATCTCTAATTATCTTAATTTCTTTCCTTTATTCGTGTGTTTATTTGATTTATGTAACATTTTTCATTACTTTACACAATAACTATTTGAATATGATATTTTCTTATTTTCATGAGTTTTAGGGAGCTTATATTAAGGCTTTGGAATGCATTACTATTATTTTTTATTAATTCTAAAGTTTATTATACAATGAATCGCTACACAGTTAGACTTTTGGGAACCAGTTACAATTGTATATTGAGGAATACCTGTATATTGTAGCTATAGAACTCCCACTGATGCATGAGATTTATTTTTGATACATATATGAATACTTTCAGGGCACCTTGGAAAAACAGACAACAGAAGACTGGTGGAAGGAAATATTCCCTGAAATGAAAAGTCTCACTCTCAAGAAATCAGTTCAAGTACAGTTTTATAAATTGGGTTTATTGAATAGATTTGATGCAAAATCTCATTTTAAAACCTTCACACCAAAGTCATCCGAAGACTTTAGTTGGAAGAAAATTGGAAGTAACATTAATCATGTCTTGCCTTTCCCTTTGAGTAGAAGAGAAAGACCCCCTCCCAGATACCCTCTACAGCTTGATGACCCTCTTCTCAAGAGATCTCACTTATGGCTGTATGAAAGTTTGATGTGTTCAGATGATGAAGAGGGAAAAAAGGCTGAACCTGTGACCAAACAACCTGAAAGAAAAATCAAACCAAATGATCCTCCTGAAGTTCAGAAAGCTTCTCAAAGGTGTCTAGAATCATTGGCCAATATGTATGATTCATTGGCTCAACTGGACATTATGAGTTCATCACAGGTCATCACTCATTCTGCAGAAATCAAAGATGTTGGTTGGTGGATTAAGAAACCAACTGCAGGATTAAGTAACACGCCAAGCCCTTCTCACCCCCTTGGGACACCTCTCAGCAATGACAGCATCATTCAAGAAATAGCTCACAAGGCTGTAGCTTGTTGTGTTGGTGAAGTTGTGTCATCTCTTAAGGGAGTGATTGACAAAGATTGTCCACAGCTCTGCCTGCCTTGTGATGTGAGGGATGAACCACAAAGCTGTGTTGCACAGTCATCCAATAGTGAACGGTAGGTTATTTGCTTTTAGGCAATGATTGTGCATTTGTTTAAGGATACCTTATAGGAGGCTACCACCTCTTGCACCAAATGTCAGCTTGGCTTATATGGTTATTGGGATGATTTAAAGTTAAGATTTTGATGTGGAAAGAAATATTCTTGAAAATAAATGTGTTGTATTTCCTTGCCTGAAGTTGATAGTTCTTTCATATTCAGAAAAGTTATCAGCTGGTGAATTTTTTTCTTTTTTCCTTTTTTGTGTGTGTGTATTTTTTGCTAATTGATGATTACTTGTGACATTTTCAGTGAGAGAGCAGAGAAAAGAAATGTCTTGAGCAGAATATTTGAAAATTTGCCAGCAGTCACTCAACTGAATCGTAGTGCTGGGCTGGACTACCTTCCTGTTCTCAGAAATCTGGCTCGGGAAGATGAGCTTGGAGCAGCACTCGGAAGGGGGAGGCGAGGCAGACGGTTCTTGAGTTACTTCCTACAGTTAGGTTGGAGTGTATCTGCGGAAGATAGATTATCATTAGCTAATTCCCTGCTTTCGTAGTTCTTTGTAGGATTTTATTCCTCTTATGTTTATTACCCTGGTGGTATGAATGTAGTTTCTTTTAGATACCACTGTGAAAATACTTCCTTATAAGTGTATAACAGATACAATATTTTCACATACTTTTTATATTTACTTATGCCTGCATTTTAATTGGAATGAAACACCTTCAGAATGAACTTTGTAATACTTCCCATAATCATTAGTTTTTTATCTTTTTCTTTAGTTGTTACTAACTAACAAAAGGCATCATGAATTGTTTGCAATATATATTCAGATTCAATCTAGATCAATCTTGCTCAGAGCAGATGTCTTACCATGGGGAGGCACTGTGATAAAGTTCTTTTCATGTTAATTAATCAATGTATATTTGCCTGCTATGACTTATGGTTAAGTCTATTATAAATAGATTGAGAGAAGAGACACTAGAATATATATAAGGCCATAATTTTCTAATTTTGTACTTTTTATATAACTACATCAGGGTCTAAAGTTGGGTAATTCTAAACTTGCTGTTTCAGTGCAGTCCACTCTTTGACAACTAGTTTTCCACTGTTGCCATGTCTCCACAGTTCACCAGGTCATTCATTCTCCAACTACAACCCTGCACTCCCTCCCTCCCTCCCTCCCTCCCTCCCTCCCTCGGTGCACTCCCATGCTCATATGCCATGTTGTGAATGGTGGAAACCTTTATACAAAAAATTCCCCTTCATTTTTACCACAATAGTGATGTGGAACAAAATTTGGAATTATTTCAGAAATACACTGATTTATGTAGAAATAGAGGGAAAGAAAGACAGACAGTGGGTAAGAAGGTGGAGCAGGGTAGGTGAAGGATGAAGAACCCGTGATCTATGGAGAGGTGGCAATGGTGGGGAAAGCCCCATCATACCCATAGTCATAACAAACTGGCCAGTTTAGAGTGGTCCAACTATAGTTATGTTCATCTTTACTCTTTTATATGAACATTTAAGTACTACATTTCTTTTCATATAATCAAAATTTATTCTTATGAGAAGTGTGAAGGTAATTGTTGCTCATTGCTTACCAAGCAATAATGAAACATAATTCCTGTAATGTATGTTCTCTTTACATGAATTCTTGTTGCATGTGGTATTTTTCACAATACAGTCCTTGATGTTATGAGACTCTGATGTATGTATTTGCCTGCACATAATGTGATAGTATGTACATAGACTTGTTTTGTTGAGTAATTGTCAGCACTTACATATTCTTAAAATTTTATTTAAAAGTATAAGAAGTTTCTGCACTTTTCTTTGTGACCAAATTTGATGATAACTTTGGGAAAGGGTTCTCTAGAAAAACTAAAGGCAATTGAGTTTTATTCTGAGTAGTAAAAACTTCATTCTCTTCTGAGTAAACTCTATTACAGGGAGACTCAATGCTCAAACTTATTCATTCCAAGTGGCTGTTGGAGTTTTAAAAGTTTGACTATTGATACCTATAAATCAGGTAATTTGTTCTAACCTTAGCAAAACCTTAAGTTTACAGAAATTTCAATGCAATTTTTATATATATATATATTTTTTTTTCTACTGCTGCAGATCACTTAAGTTCTTTTTTTAATATCCATCGCCACATCAACTACCTTAATGGCGTCCTTGTTTTTCAGTATGGTAGCTTCTGTAGATTTTGCCATACAATACTCTCTTATATATATATATATAGGTTTATGCTCACAAACTAGGATTCTTAACAACTTTACAAGCTCTTGTAGTGCAAAAAATAAAGTTTTTCATGGAATACTGAAAATACAGCAAAAGATGAGGATGCACAGATTGCTAAGAGTAACAATCACAAGAAGTGGGTGTTACTCTCCGTGATCAGCAGTGGAAATTTCCCTCCTCATCTGCTGTATTTTTGGTATTGCATACAAAACTTCACTCTTTGCATTACAAAACCATGCTTTCTTTCTTATTGCTTATGGATCCTATGTGCTCCTGCAGTGTAGTTTCTATTCATTTCATTGTTCTTTCTGACTTATGTTATACTCCTTCACCAAAAATAATTTCATTGTCTCTTTGAATCTTTTCATGTGTTTTGCTTTCACCACTATTTATGTCTCTGCTCATCTACAGCCTTCTATAATGGATATGATCTTTGTATTCATATACAATATTGTCATGAGGATCACCTTGACTCCATGGCACCAAGTGATAGTGATACTCTGCCTGAAATCATCATGCCAATGCTACACCACTTCCACCAGGCTCAAGGTCTTGGTATTGGGGAACCTTTGTCTCCTTGTTATATTAAGGGGTTTGCTAGTCATCATGAAACCACTGTGGTGAGTAGTAGCTGTGGGCATGTGACACTGTATCAAAGTTTGTGAACAGTGTCATATGATTTCTTCAGGTCTGGAGTAATGCTGCCTTACGATTGGTTGCCTTTCCTCATAGTCTGTCACAGTAGGAACACCAATGAACAAAATTAGGTGAGCTAGCATCCTTCACTCACCAGCTGCCACAAATCTTTGTGGATACTAGGAGTGGGCAGCAGTTGCGGAGAGGAAAACTTTGTTTACAACCATGTGTGCAGATGTTTGATTACTGGATTTTTTTTCAAGTATTAAATCAAACTTTTGCATTCAAGTATTGAAAAGTTTGTCTATTGAGATGTTCGAGTATTGAGGTTCCACTGTATTTATGAACAATAATTCATAATTCTTATTTTAATGCATATTCTGCAACATTGCTCTAATCATGATGTAATATCATATACATATATGCATACATTTAAAGTCTGCAAAATATTTTGAATTAAATTGGAGTACTATGTCTGCCTATACAAAAATTGTATGATACTGATAGTGACTTAAAAATGGCCTTTGTATCTGTAGGTGATTCCTTAAATGTACAGCACAGATCATATTGAATTGTTTTGCCTAGTATAGGATGTCACCCTGTGCATTGCTTGTTTTAATCATTATCTTTTTATTATTATTTTTTGGAGCTGCATTGTCAGAAAATTTAACTTGAGGTATTCACACCTTTAATGATAGTTTATTCAATGCAATATTCTTTTAAATAAGTGTCACTTTCCTGGATTTGAACAAGGTGATGATAATGGTTCTATAGTGTAAGAGTAGTTATCTGAACATGATTAGAACCAATGAATGATAAATATGTCAAACCAGCTCTGCCCTTAGTTTTGTGAGTGGGTGTTGCTTTCCTTTCTGGCACTGCTAATGCTTTCCACCTTACAGCAGTTCTGTTATGCTCACTGTCATTCATCACATTCCTCCATGCTGCACTCATGTCACCTTATATCTTTCTCTATTAAGGAGTATCTTCATTTATTTATTTTTATTTTTATTTTATTTTTATTTTTATTATTATTATTTTTTTTTTTTTTTTGCTAGTTTTAGTTCTCATTCTATGATCAGTAAAGTGTTCAAATGTGTATACACTTTTTTTAAAGCAGCTTACACAGTAGTACTGCATTTTCTGAAGTGGTAAAACACTCATAGTTGACCATACTCTACTGCAAGCCATACTCATTGTCTTGGCTTGACTGGTAAAGAATGATGTATCAGTGAATGTACTATCATGGTTTCAGTTCTCATCCACTCCCTCTCACTGATGATTTCAATCCATCTCAGACATTGCAAACTACAGTATATGGCTTAAAGCAGAAATTGATGAAGAGCCAGTCATGTGAGGAAATAAGTGGTAATTGTGCAATGACAAAAGTGTGCATTCTATTACTAGCTGTCTTCTCCAATGGTAATGGAGAGATTACATAGATTCATAGGGTTTGTAATTAATACTATTCCTTTCCTCTCGTTTCTTTTTTCTTGGATCTGAATAAATAAACCAAGAAGACTTGTATTGGAGGAAGTACACTACTAATCCATCTTGGATTATTGTCTTACCACTGCACTGGCATGCCAGGGAACTTAACACTTCTGTGGTAGTATGTTTTTAGTGTTTTTAGTATCCATTGGGAATCATAGGTCTTGGTTGTTTTGATGAGTACAGTTTGAAGCCACTGGTGAAAATATATATATATATATATATATATATATATATATATATATATATATATATATATATATATATATATATATATATACACTACACTAAAACAGGTTAAGGGTGGCTGTTCTATATAGCTGGGTGGTGGGGTAGCACATTGCCTTGGACCTTTAATGTACATAGATCTAGTACATTCATACCTTTCAAAACATTTTGTATTTTCAGATTTTATTTGATGTTTTATCATATTTATTAGCAACACAATGATTTGAGAAGTCTTGCACTGACACTTGCTGTGGCTGCTGTATCTACACTTATCTTTATACCAGCTTCTTGTGAGGAACATTATTGAAATTTCATCCAATCATCATCAGCCCAAACGAGTCCACTGCAGGACATCCGCTTTGTGACATGGTCATTCCTATTTGCATTTTGGAGTCATGCCCAGGTTTTCAATTCAAAATTTAGACAGCACTGAAGATCATGTGATGTTTCATGTCTTCAGCAAAATTTCCTTTTAGGTTTTTTCTTGTATTACCATTGGCATTTGGAATTGGATGAAGTTCTTTGTGCTTTGCAATAAAGACAATATTTACATTGTAATATCTCAAAATTGTATTAGATAATGCCAAAGAGATACATTAAGTCCATGTACAAATGTGTGTGAAATTCATACATTTCATTTTTTTTAAAATGTGCCACTGTGTGTGTGTGTGTGTGTGTGTGTGTCCATATATGTATGGTGACTGATGCAACATTTGTGTGAAAGTTGTAAGTGCTGGAAATAAAATTACAAGTACATATGTGATTTTCTCTGTGTCAAGCATGTTGTACATGACATAAAAACCAAATTCTACATACCTAGCTAAAGGAAAATATAGTATTTCATTTGTGTGACTTACCACCTACTACAAATGTAGGAAATGAGAGCCGAAGACCACTGTATGGCATATTCCAATGAAATAAGTAATTTAAAAAACAAAAGTAAAGGAAGATAATGAATAGTAATTTTCCTTGAGTTTTTAAGATTTTTTTTTTAGAACAGCTACCAGTTCATTCATATCTCTTGCGAAATATCTTGATTAGAAAGTTTATACTTAATTTACTTGACTGTATCCAAGGGCACATTATTAATTACTGGAGCGGTAAGCACCAGCAAGCATACTATACATTCCTTGCTCATACTTAGTTGGAACAACTTTTTAACAATGGCTTGTTTAATAGCTTAATACAGTTAGACCAAATAGTATCATTCGATACCCCAAATGCATATAATATATATATATGTATCTGGTTTATCCAAATTAAAATTGTGGCGCGTATCGGATACCCGGCAGGCTGAGCGCGACTCCTGCTGTGACCTATCGGAGGGCGAGACAGTCGATGGTCGCAGTGAGGAAGAGACACCGGTGAGTGGCAGCCATGATGATCGCCAGGGGTGTCGGGAAGTGCTGGGCCAGGCTGCCCTATCACTTTAACCACCAGGTAAGCACTGCCGCTCTGCACACCATGTACAGTATATTATTGCAGGGTGGTGTGTATTGTGGTGTGAGACCAAGAGGCCGTGAACGAATGAGTTTTGGGGCGAGTGATGGAACAGCTGATCGGGTCATCAGTGATTATCTCGATAAATAATCGTAGTGACGTGGTTAACATAATTTCCAGTTCCCTTGGCTGCTTGTATATTGTCAAGGGAATGGGACCTCTATAGCTTTGGGTTTGGGTAGTGAAGTGATGTAAGACCGAGAGATGTTTTAGTTACTCTTAATAACCCGTCTTCATAATTACCAGCAACTTTTGAGTGGAGTAATAAAAAGACTTGAAATTCTACACCGTATAATTCAGTGCCTGAACAGTGTACTCTATTAAAGGAGAGGTGTAGGAAGCAGCCTTGTGGAAGGGGTCATGCAATGAATGTCCTTGAAGGGTACAGTAAATAACCCTGATGGAAGTGTTATCGATATTCTTGAAGGTAATGCAGTAAATATCCTTATATTTCACTAGAAGCACAGTATCTCTTGATAAATCTGCCTCCTTATTTCCCAAACAACTTCCCTTTAGCCTCTTAAATAAACTTTGGGGAATCAGGGAGTTTTCAAAAAATGAAAAGATAATAAAATTTTGGTACTCAAAGATTAAGTTTCCTTTATCTAACCAACTAAACAGGGACCTGTTCCGCATGAACATGTCCTGCTACGACATTTGTTAACCAAGCATAACCTAACCTAATCTGGCTAGTGGGCTGGCCTTCCGTGGACTGCCTGCTAGATTGTAGACCTAATCTATCATATAAACGAACGAAGGACCTCAAAAATTGGTTAGTTTACTATTGGCCCTTGTCAGTAGTGCATGACTTGACTGCTTTTTATGATATTATACACACTGTGCTTCACATTTATGAATTTTTTTGTGCTCTCAGCTATTAATTAATCAAATTGATGCTTTTGAAAATCAAAATATATTGCCAAAAACAGTTAGGTTACATTAAATTAGTTAGGTTACTTACAGGGTTAGGCAAGCATAATTTTTTGTTTTGTTTTAGCTGGTCAGGCAAAACTAAATGAGAAAATTTTACATTTCTGGAAAAGTTTAAGGTGACAAACTACATTTTGCAGTGGAAAGACCTCTAGTATATATTTTCCTAAGAATTATACTGTTGTGTTGTATTTGTGTGGTATGGAAGTGGGTAGTTTGGCAGCTTCCTTAATGAATACCTATGTGGAATCTCTTCTTTATGTTTGTATATTACATTGCTGTTGCTAAATATCCCACATACTCATATTTTCTAGCTGAGCACTAGCACATTTTCCTTCACCCCCCCTCTCTCTCTCTCTCTCTCTCTCTCTCTCTCTCTCTCTCTCTCTCTCTCTCTCTCTCTCTCTCTCTCTCTCTCTCTCTCTCTCTCTCTCCCTAACCTGAATAGGCCATTGTGTTTTTTTGTTTGCAAGGACTGATATGTGAGGTGAGGCCTTTATTGATGCTTTCAGATGATATTTTCAATCACCCAACCCTTCATTATAAGTTTGTTTCATATCATAAAGCAAAATATAGAGATCGCCATTCATTTAGTAGAAAAGTATGTTTTGATAAACTGTTCAATTTCTACGAATACTGGCCATTAAATGTGTGCAAATGATATTGATAAGTTAACTTCTTTTCAGATCCTTCGTTGCTCTGCAAGATGTGAGTAACTCAATGAATGACCCCTGTCCTTATAGTTTATAGTCAATCATACATGTAAAACTTAAGTATAACATCATTCAGTGCATACCAATGGTAACACTAGAATATATATATATATATATATATATATATATATATATATATATATATATATATATATATATATATATATATATATATATTTTTTTTTTTTTTTTTTTTTTTTTTTTTTTTTACCCTTCACATGTAAACAATTTCAGGAAGTTAACAGTTCATACAGGGATGCCACAGAATGCCTGATTTCTGATCTAAGATTTCTAATTGGAGCAGAGAAAACTTTGTGTTCAGTGCCTCAAAAATTCTATTCTTCCATCTATCAACTCGACACAACCTTCCAGATGACTATCCCCTCTTCTTTGATGACACCCAGCTTTCCTCCTCTTCTACAATGAATATCCTCAGTTTCTACTTTACTCATTATCTAAACTGAAAACTTCATATCTCATCTCTTGATAAAACAGCTTCTATGAAGTTAGGTGTTCTGTGGTGTCTCCACCAGTTTTTCTCATCTCCCCAACTGCTAACTCTGTGCAAGGGCCTTGTCCATCCATGCATGGAGTACTCTTTGCATGTATGGGAGGGTTCCACTCACACAGCTCCGTTACATAGGGTGGAATCAAAAGCTTTTTGTCTCACCAACTCCTCTCCTCTGACTGTCTTTAGCCTTTCTCTCTTCACCAGAATGTTGCATCCCTTGCTATCTTATGTTGCGGTTTTCATGTTGAATGCTCTATTGATCTTGCTAATTGCACGCCTTGCTGCACAAGACTTTCTTCTTCCTCTCACTCCTATTTTGTCCAATTCTCTAATGGGAAGATATAACCAGTACTCTAAATCATTTATTCTCTTTTTCTGGTACACTCTGGAACTTCCTGCTTGCCTCTGTATTTCCAAATTCCTATGACTAGACTGTTTAAGAGGGTGTTTTCAAGACATGTCCCTGACATTGGGCTAATTCTTTTATCCTTTCAGGGGACTGGCAATTACGCTTTTTATTTTGTAAATTTTGATCAAGTTATTTGAATTTATTTAAATCAGAGTAACAAAATCATTATTTGAGTCAAAATCCTGTATTAGAAACTTACAGGACAAGCATCAACTTTGCTTGTTCTTTACTGGTTATAATTATAGCAAGTCATGTACCAGTGAATCAGTCTTATTTTACAAGTATCCCAAAGTACAAAAAAAGAAAAGTAATGTCTTTTTTATTGACAATAACTGCAGATGTAGATATGAAATTTTATGGGTGTATTTTTTTAATGAACAAGATTATTAAATATTTTTTCATTAATATGAATCCAAGTCCAACAACATACAAATAGACAAGTTGGCAACTGTTATCAGTGTTTATGGGTGTATTTTTTAATGAACAAGATTATTAAATATTTTTTCGTTAATATGAATCCAAGTCCAACAACATATGTACAAATAGACAAGTTGGCAACTGTTATCAGTGTTTATGGGTGTATTTTTTTAATGAACAAAATTATTAAATATTTTCATTAATATGAATCCAAGTCCAACAACATATGTACAACTAGACAAGTTGGCAACTTTTATCAGTGTTTATGGGTGTATTTTTTTAATGAACAAGATTATTAAATATTTTTTAATTAATATGAATCCAAGTCCAACAACATATGTACAAATAGACAAGTTGGCAACTTTTATCAGTGTTTAATAAACAGGGATGGAGTGTGCTCACTGCTGCTGCCTGAGTAGATATCCTCCCCCCATACTATACCAAAGATTGCTGGCCCGTGGTCTCTTCACAGTTCACATTCAAACACTTTAAACATTATTATCATTTGACAATTCCCGAAGCAAAGGATTTAAAGTGAAATGCAGAAAATGCAAACAAAATGCAATAAAAGGATCAAAGCAAAAACATCACTTATACAATAAAAGTGATTTAAATAAAAAATAAGTCAAATCAAATAAGTCATCTAAAAAATTTTATTAAAGAATCATGATTTTTCCAAACCTGGTTCTGAAAGAGAGAGTTGGTTAATGTATAATTTTTTAAATGTGGAAGCTTGGCTCACAGTGAGTTGAGGGTGTGGAGGTTTAGGGTTACACTGGCTATTTTTAGAGTGACCTTCCTGTCAGTTTCTCTGTCTAATCTGTTGTGTAGAATATTGCTACTGATGTATGATGCTTTTCCTTAAATAAAGGTTCAGTTTCTCATGGTCTGCTTCAGTAATTGTCTTCTTTGGAAGAAAATAGTTTTATCATGGCTAAAAATGCATAAGTATTGGCAATTAACATTTTTTGTAAGAAATTTGACTGTGTTTGTGTGTATTTACCTTGTTGTATTATACAGGGTTTGAATGGAACAAACAGTTTTCGGTCTCCATATCTCCATATATCTAACATTTCCTTGAATTTTTGTATGTTGATTGCTGTAACAACCTCTTCCTTTAATCTGTTTTAAATATCCACAGTTCTGTGTGGAAAACAGTACTTTTTAATGACCTTTAAACACCGACTCTTCTTCACCTTTGAGTGTCCTCTCATCTGTCCAGTTTCTTCATTCATCAACACCAGGTTCTGCTTGTCCAGCTTTTCAATACTATTCACTATCTTGTATATGTAGAGTTATTAGATCTCTCTCTATTCTATCCTGCATGGTGGGCAGTCCCATTTCTTTTAATGGCTTCATATGTGGCTATTCTTTTGATCCTTTCTAATTTTCTTATATCTTTTTCACAAATCCAAAGAAATCCCCTCCTTTATTAATTTCAGCTGTCTTCCTCAATCCAAGTGGGGTCTCTAAGGCTGCATTTACACTAAGCGAGTCAAGTTGAGTCAAGTCAACAGCGTCATTTGATGCTTTTCATTTTGACTCGTCTCTGTTTACACCGACTGAGTCAACCCAAGCCGAGTCATTACTCAGAGACCTGTCTGATTTCATGGAGAATGGATGAATGTTCTCTCGTTAAAGTAGCTGCTTTGCTGTGGCTTCATCGTTGCAGATGTAAGAAGAGAAAACAAATCTGGATGCATGAAGTGAACACCAAGAGGCCAGATTTTGGAAGCTTCTGTCATTTATTCCCAGACCTGGTGAACCAACCAAAAAAATGTCAAAACTTCTTTAGGATGACATGAAAATTTTAAGGTGGTAGAGTTGACTGGATCTTCTGTAAAGGAAATCAGCACTAACTACAGGCATGCAGTTGTAGTTGAAGAAAGAATGGCCCTTTTTTTTTAAGAAAAAAGTATTTTATTGAACATTTCACTAATTATTGCAAGTAGGCTTCTGTGTTAATAGCAGTAGTAAATAAATAAAACATGAAGACAGTTGATGTATTCCTGCTGGTTATTGAATGGTAAAACTCTTTAAGTAAGGACATTCTAAGCTATTTCTCAGAGGTTAGCATACTGTGAGTAACTATCATTCACATTGGATGTGCATGGTGACTCGCTGTGACTGAAGTAGAAAATGGGTCCAGCCCTATATGTGACTTGACGTGACTCGGCTTGCTGTGACTCAAGGCGACTCGACTTTTTAGGTTTGAATGTTTTTTTTCAAAAATCCATTCAAATTAATGCTAGACAGTGGTGGCGATTCATGATGTGTGATGACTTTCCTTGACTTGATTCAATTCGACTCGACTCGACTCACTTGGTGTAAACGCAGCCTAAGACATAGTTCTCAGGTTTATTTACATCTTTTTCTTATCACCCATTTCAGCAAAGTTCTTGTAATATGCTGATTCTTTTTGGAGACAGGACACTCTATGCATAGCCCCCTCTCTCCTCTGTCTATACATATTTGGCTCCTGCAGTAGTAAGGCGCTGGCTGATGTTGCTGGATTGTCTCTGAAAGAACATTCACTCGGTGTCAGTGTGTGTGTGTGTCTCACTATTATACTCTGCTGTAGTTTTATATATTTCTGATGCTCACTGTTTTATGGCCAGGTGTTTCCACGTGGAAGGTGCATTTGCTTCCACTCACTTCAACATCCAAAGAGTAAGTCTTATTTTTCAATCAACTTTTTGGTAATACTTTATATATTTTTGTAATATTCATTATCTGTAACTCACTATGTAATGTGTAGTCCTTTTCCTTTTAGTAGAAACATATACAAGGTTTATAGAAGCTCTCTTTTCTTGAAAAGTCTGAAAGTTAGTGTTTCTCTATTACCAGATCAAGGCAGCAGCAGTATGAGCAACACGTCAAAGGGCTGCGGCACTTCCACATCTCAAGACCATTCTGTGAGTCTTCTCTGATTCCTGAAAATGATCATGAAGTCCTGAAAGTGCACATTATCCTCTAAACAATATAGTGTTAAGAAAATAGGCTAAGTGTTTTTTACGTATTGTTTCTTTTAACACATTCCCTTTTCTGCTCTCTCCAGTTGGTGAGATGAAGGTAGTGGAGGTGCCACCTTTTGCAGAATCTATCACTGAGGGGGACATTAGGTGGATTAAAGCGGTGGGTGACAGTGTACGGGAAGATGAAGCTGTAGCGGAAGTGGAGACAGATAAGGTAAGTGTTCTTCGTGGAATTCTTATTAAAAGCATACTCATTTTCAAATGTTTGGCATTTGAGTGCTTAAAATTGATGTAAGAATGTTTAAACAATATAGAATTACTAGCATGATTTTAGCACATAATTAACTGTGAAATAAGGTGTAAATGTTACTAATTCCTCACTTGCAATAAAAAATAATCTTATCTTCAGAGGTTATCAACCTTAAGAAGTGCAGTGACATAATTTTAAAAAGTGTTACTATTGTCTCAGATGTCATGATGTAGATTAGATAGACATTTTTGTTCTGTATCACTTTTTTTTATTTATTTATACAAAGTGGGCATTTTCATAGGAATTTATGGGCTAAAGGACACCACCTAATGGAGGCCTCATATCTTAAAGCCCACCCACTTGAGGACCATTACCCTGAGTGGACACCCAATCTCCACTCAGAGCGTAGTCAGTATTCGAACCCACACGCTCTGGGATCCCAAGGATCCCAGAGCGCAAGCGGTTCCACTGTACCACGGCTGCCCTTCTTCTTCTTCGTCTTCGTCTTCTTCTTCTTCTTCTTCTTCTTCTTCTTCTTCTTCTTCTTCTTCTTCTTCTTCTTCTTCTTCTTCTTCTTCTTTGTAATATCTTTCTTTTTCCCATCACAATTGGGTTGGACTTGCAATAACTCTTATCTACTCTCTTCTGTCTTCTACAAGTTCCTCATTCACTCCCAGCAGGTCCATTTTCTGATGAATTCCTTGAACATTTTTGTGATGCAAGTTTAGTCTTATCATGGAAAATTTGTTGTGTTGCAGACTTCCATGCCAGTGAACTCCCCTTGCTCTGGAGTCATTAAGGAGCTGCTGGTGGAGGATGGAGCCACTGTCACTCCTGGCATGCACGTCTGCAAGGTGGAGGCTGGGGCTGTGGCTGATGCCCCTGCCAAGGAGGCTCCCAAAGCTGCTGAGGCTCCAGCCACTCCTGCTGCTGTTGCTGCTGCTGTCCCTCCCCCTGCCCCTGCTGCTGCCCCTTCACCACCAGCTGCTGCCCCTGCTACTCCTGGACCCATACCAAAAACTGCTCCCCCAGCAACCCCACCACCTTCTGTACCGATGTCTTCTATACCTGTTGCAGCCATCAAGCACTCTTCCTTCATACATCAGGCTGAAGTGAAGGTTTGTGAGTCTTGCTTGTCACTTGTTTTATCTGAGATTTTACTGTCATTCTATTAGCTTTTTTTCTATTCTTTTTCTTTCTTTCTGTTAAGAATTTCTGTAAGAGTAAAAAGATTATTAACAGCTTCTATTCAGACGAATTTGCTATGGGTTCATATGTTTCTTTATACAGGGTGGGGCAAATGAAATGCCCGAGTTTTGAAAGGCGCTCACAACGGCTGTGGTAGTGATGAGAAGATGTATGTAGTGTAGTTGTGACCACCAAAGCTCGCCGTTTTTAGTAGCAGCCATGCCTTGGTCGGGGGAACATCGCGGCTTTGCAGTGCGCACTTTCTCTCTCTCTCTCTCTCTCTCTCTCTCTCTCTCTCTCTCTCTCTGTTAATTAAGGCACACTCCCATCCTCATATACCACGTTACGGAACTATACAAAAAAACACCCCTTGATTTTTACCTCTCCGGTGATGTGGAACTTTGGAACTGTGTTGTGTAAATCTGTAATGATGATCAACATTTTAATAAATCTTGTTATATGAATCTTATCCTTGAGCCACAACATTGCCTTCAACAGATACCGCCAGTGGATTACAGCAAGGAAATCAGTGGGACTCGCACTGAGCAGCGTGTCAAGATGACCAGGATGAGACAGCGCATTGCACAACGGCTGAAAGACGCCCAGAATACCAATGCTATGTTGACCACATTTAATGAGCTAGACATGAGGTAAGTTTCCATGTCTTGTTAAAATAATTAGAATCACCATGACAGTTGCTGGCTAGTATAAGTTCAATTATGTTGTCTGACAAACCCCAAAAAAAGAGCATTTTGTTCATAACCTCAAATTTTCAACTCATAAATGGTATTAAGGACCTAAATATTTCATTTGTAACTTCAAAAATTTGTAAATAGAGCTTTCATAAATCAAGGGACTGGTATAGTTTGGATTTGTCTTGTGATGTTTCATGCCCTGTGAAGTCTATTTAGGCCTTCTTCAGTGGAAAAGTAGTGAATGGTTTACAGGGGACTTCTCTTATCATGTCTGTACTATTACTTTTTGGGCTCTATGGAAGTGATACTGAACTAATGGGTTTCTGTATCTCAGCAACATTATGGAACTGAGGAAGAGCATTGGTGAGCAGTTTGTGAAGAAGCATGGAATCAAGTTGGGCTTCATGTCTGCTTTTGTCAAGGCATCAGCATATGCCTTGACGCAGCAGCCGACTGTCAATGCTGTGATAGATGGTGGCGAGATTGTGTACCGTGATTATGTGGACATCTCAGTAGCAGTGGCCACTCCTAAGGTAACAACATTGTTGGACTCTTATTACATATAAGAATGTTAAGATTATGTTGTGTGTCTATGAAGATATTGCCATGTATAATTTTGTTTAGTACTGTAAGTGCATTTTTCAATATTTTTTGTGCAGTGTTGTAATTCTCTTCATGTATGATTATCAACATAATTTACATATGAGAGACATGAACATTGAATGAAAATTTATGAAGTCTGATGTCAAGGATCTCTGCATTGAAGAAATGTTGCTATTACTTCTTCAGAATTGTAATCTGCCTTACATAATTTTTAACTTGTAGAATTGCTTTATCCACTTCTTTGTCTTCTTTTCACCTTGTAACAACTAACACTGTCTTAACAACTGAGTCTATTAAGACTTGACTTTATCACATGTGAAACAAGCCTTCTACCTTTGTGTATTACTTCATGAAGACTAAATATCTGTCCCGTGTGGTGGTGCAGGGGCTGGTGGTGCCAGTGATCCGCAGTGTGGAGGCCATGAATTACCTGGATGTGGAGAAAACCATCATAGATCTGGGAGAGAAGGCCCGCACTGGCTCGCTGGCCGTAGAGGACATGGATGGCGGCACTTTCACCATCAGCAATGGTGGGGTGTTTGGCTCTCTCTTTGGTACTCCCATCATCAATCCTCCACAGTCTGCCATCCTTGGCATGCATGGAATATTTGACCGTCCTGTGGCAAGGAATGGGCAGGTGAGTAAACTCTGTTGTGATCTCTTAAAAACTACATACGTTTTAGACATTTAAGTATCTATTTTTAGATATTGTCTTTAGTTCTTAAAGGAAAGCCATTGTTTTTCATATGTATAGCTGTGGGCCAGGTATGTTTGAAAATTTCTTTTAAAAATGGTCATTTTGGAGTTCAGAAACACCTGGAGTTGTGCAAAACAAAGACAGCAAATTTTGCCATGGTAACAATGTACTCAAGTGAGGGAACCAACTGCCACACAAGCCACATCAGCAGTGATGGAGTCCCTTAACATTAGCCAACCATGTGGAGCTTCCCTTTGTATTCTGGTAATTGCTCCAAACCTAAATTTTTCCCACCAAAATTGGGGGTGGTCCTATATTCCAGATCGCCTTATAGTCTGGCATATATGGTATATATTGTTTGATTAACATTTTTGTTTTCTGCAATCTCCTCAAAAACACATCTCTCACATAAATCCAGAGGTACCAGTACATACATATGAGTCAGATCAGATCTAGCCATGAATAGTGTAATGTTAATTTTTATGTTCAAGAAATTCAAGAAATACTGATTGTTTTTTACAGATTGTCATCAGACCCATGATGTACATCGCCCTCACTTATGACCACAGACTCATTGATGGCAGGGAGGCCGTCACTTTCTTGCGCAAGGTCAAGCAGGCAGTGGAGGACCCAAGGATTATGTTCTGTGGACTTTAATTTAGTGCATTATTATCTTTGGTAAAGGTGAACAGGTTAACTATGGTTACCTAGGAAATTTTGATGAGCATTTTTCATTATTCATTTTTCCTACATGATTTTGAAATCAGAGAAAACAACATATTGCTTGTATTTATGGCATACTTTTCTTGTTTTACTGCTTTCAGTAATTTAGCACAATATTGATGTACTACATTGTCATGATGTTATTGAGGTAAACACTGTTTGCTGTAAATGAACTTATGAGTTGAGAATTTCAGTAGAAAATCATAAATATTTTTAGGATATTTGTTGCAGAGTTTTTAAAGACAGGCTAAGGTCCCTTGTTTGTAGAACTAATTGTACATCTTGTACATACTTGTAATATATGCCTGTATATCTTAATTGTTGTGAGTAGTTCATGGAACACAACTTTTATTTTCCTATTGTAATATTTTATTGATTTAATTTAATTTATTCATTTATTTTTTAACATTTCAGTTTTTGCTAGTTCTTTAAAATCTAAGTGCAAAATATGCACATATCAATCATGCTAATTTTTATACTGGCTGGTTCAAGATTACTTTGGTGGACTAATGAATGATATTTCATATATTTTTTTCCATGTTTTGATTACTGAATGATAGAATCAGTTACCACGCAGCAATTCGGCAAGCCCACAGATGACATGACTGATGCTGTGCTCATCAGCCTTCCGGTGGATTATATATCCACCTACATACATTTTTGTATGTACAGTGAAACCTCAGTTATCGAATGGCTCCCTTTTCAAACAAATTGGTTATTGAACAAAATTTTGAGCCCTAAATTGCCCCAGTTGTTGAACATGATTCAGTTGCTGAACAATCCACAGGAAATAGATTAATCCGTATGGTGCTGGACTCCAGGGCTGCATTTGAGAGAAAGACAGCTTGCACCCTGTGCTCCCTGCAGCACATATTCTGTATCAAATGCATTTGTCTTCTCTCAGCTGGAATAAACAATGGATTATCATTCCTATAGTAATAGCATGTAATTGACAGCAAGATAGCATATGCTGATCTTCCTGACAATGTGTATTATGCATCTGTAGTTGTTTTATCACCTCAGCTGGAATAAACAAAGGATCATCATTGTTATAGTAATAGCAATTACTGACAACAAGACAGCATATGCTGATCTTCCTGGTAATGTGTAATACACATTTTTAATTGCTGCGGAATAAGTGAGGCACCTCTGTGTGGCAATCTGCTGTAATAACAAATGTGGCAGCCCAAACCAACATCTCACAGAATCCCATGATTCCCAAGACTTGCCATACCAGCAAAACATCTTGGAAATAATACTGCTGTTCAATCCCACACTAATAAAAACAGAAAATAAGAGAAATTTTATTACAAATACAGAACACTAGAAAAAATATCTCCAAGATGCTTTGTTGGTATGGTAAGTCTCAAAAATCACGAGATTCCGTGAAATGTTTGTTTGGGTTGCCGTATTTCTCATCACAGCTGATTACAGCACAGATGCTCCTCACTTATTCCAGGACAACTACTGATCAGAAAGAACAGCTTATCCTTTTGTTGGTTTGATGGTCTTATTATTGCAATGATGGCCCTTTGTTTATTCTAGCTCAGAGGTGCACAAAAATGTTTGATACAGGATACGTACTGCAAGGAGTGTGGGATGCATTCCAAGTCATTGTCATCCAATGCAGCCCTGAGATACAGGAACAGATTGATTTACTTTACATTTATTCTTATGGGGAAAATGGTTTCAGTGTTCAAACATTTTGGTTTATGCACAGCCTTCAGTAACGGATTCTTTGGTGACTATGTTTCCACTGCATATATATATATATATATATATATATATATATATATATATATATATATATATATATATATATACACACACACACACACACACACACACACACACACACACACACACATATTGAGATTATCCTTGGAACAGGAGTAATCTAGACAAGATTATGTAACTACAGTACTATATTTTCTCTTTGTAGGAAAGAAAACATCCAAAAAAAGGAACACTGAGAAAGATTTAGGAGTTATGTATGATATGTCACCAGGAAAGCACATCGATAAAATTGTAGGGGAAACTTACAATGTACTTCAGATTATAAGAGTGGCGTTCTCATACATTGGTGAGGATATGATGAAGATTATTATAACTTTGATACATCTAAGGCTGGAATGTGCAGGAGTGGCCTGGTCACTGAATGTAAAGAAGGATATTTAAAAAGCCAGAGAGGATCCAGCAGCCCACAACAAAAATGGCTCCAAGTCTGAAGACCTTTATGAGAAGATTAATGAGATTAGAGCTGAGATCCCTGGAACAGAGAAGATTGAGAGGAGATTTGATTAAAATGTTTAGACTTATTTAAAGAATCGATAAGTATGACAAGATTTGGTAGGCAAACCATGAGAGGGCAAAAGAAATTGAAGAAGGCTCCCTTCCCATACTGAGTGACTCCCAGCAGGAGGCATCGACATGCCGCAGCCAAGAGTTCTGTGGGCCTCCCCTTGTCCTCCTCCAAGTCGGGTTGTCCCTTACAGAAACAACCCGATAAGCAGGATCAGCTTCCAGGTATCGCGCCACATGCCCATAAAGCCGCAGTTGGTGCTGACGGACTATGCTAGTAATAGGCCTCGAATCAGTCTCACGGAACAATCGTTGATTTGACACAAAGTCATACCAGCAGTATCTCTTGATCCTGGGAAGGCATCTAGTACCAAAGACATCAATTCGCCTCTTCCGGTCGGTGTCAATGTCCATGTCTCACAACCATAGAGTAAGACAGGGATCACCAGCGAATCAGCAAAACATAATAGTTTTCCCCTAAAAATTCTCGTACTCTCTTTCCTACGTTTTCTATAGTAAGGAAAGGGCACACTGTACCGTACGTAACATTATTATTATTATTATTATTATTATTATTATTATTATTATTATTATTATTATTATTATTATTATTATTATTATTATTATTATTATTATTATTATAATGGGGGTAGAAACACGGAATAAAAACCCGCTGGAAAATACTTGGTTTATTAGACTGACGTGGAAAAATTGTTTACCTGATCCTGGGTATGTGCATGGGCATATATAAAGTAGGAAAGAAAGTAACAAGAAGCCCTAGGCCAGTGAATTTCCCGTCATCTTGCAACAGGAAATACTGACATTCTTACCAATCAAACAATTAACAGACAATGAGTATACAGTATTACATATCAACTACTCTTATCCATTATGTCCTTAGTAATGTGAAAGTTAACTTCATATTAAAGCATCTTTATCCCAGCAGCTCTTGCACGGTAGACTAAAACATTCTGCATATTACCAACTATTAGTCAATTGTACATTTACGAACAAGATCAAGAAGAGGAGTTACGAAAGCTGAGACAGAGAGTCAGCAATCTCTTGTCAGCTGGGCGGCCCACGCTGTGTGAGTGCATGTCTTTCCGGTGAGTATTATATGCTTCGTCGTATTTGTCATAGTAACACATTTCAGAAACTTAACTCTTGGCTTAGGAGAAGGCTCGCTGTGTTTAATTATTCAGTAGAGTAACATATGAAGAGGTGTGGTGTGTTTAGTGCCTGATGAGTGTTTTCTGGTGATGGGAACTTTACCATGGGTGGAAAAAACTTTGGCGCTTGCTAATTGCAGTTAGCTACGCTGCCACAGCACACAGTTTGTCTTTGATATGCTTTTCTTTTATTGAAATGAATGTATTGAGTAAGGATGATTTATTCTACCAAACTATGCAACTCTACATATGGCTCGGACTTGAAGGTAATAATAGTCTGGGTTCTATGTAAACATGGCAACATTTGGCACGAAAGCAGTGCGGCTGGGTGAGTGCTTATCGCCTGGGTCAGGTCACTCAGGTCAGATAGAGGCCACTCGGTCACTCCCTCACTGGCTGTCACCCAGGAAGGAAACAACTCATTTTCAGTGAACATCAGTGAATGTTCCCATGATGACCCAATAAATCGTATGAAATTGCTCACAAAATTTTATATATATATATATATATATATATATATATATATATATATATATATATATATATATATATATATATATATATATATATATATATATACAGTCATAACTCTACATACGAGTTTAATTCGTTCTGCAACTGAGCTTGTATGGTAGAAGAGGATTTTTTATTTAAATACATGTAAAACTGAATAATGCATTTCAACACGAAAAAAACATGCAAATTAAAGTTCAGTAATACCGGTGTACACTGAAAGAAAGTTAACAGTAATAAGGAAAACAGTGATAAATGGTATTTGTTATTAAGATAAACATTATAAATACAGGCAAATATTTACGTCGGTTAACTTGCACGGCGGAGGCATAAAATGGTGGGGGAGGAAGGGAGGAGTGAAATCAGTTGACGAAAATTAAACTTCCATAATGAATATAATGAAATTAATAGAGACTTAAAGACAATTTAACACTAGTTTTTTTTTTTAATCTTTTCTGTTATAATTTTTTTATTTATTTATTTATTATTTTTTTTCATTCACTGCGAACTAGTGGTGGCTTGGCATAACTAAATGCTCGCAGCTCATATGGTGAATATTTCCTCGTATCCTGAGCAACGATTAGGCTCATTTCCCAGCTTGTATCTTGAAAAATTTGTATCCTGAAACACTTGTATGTAGAGGTATGACTGCATATTGTGTGCACATGTGATTGTGTAACTGTTGATGTTTGGCTTGCATAAAGGAACTTACATGAGACATCCGTTGGCCACTCAACAAAATATTGCATACAAGTGAAAAGAAACATATCTAATTTATATACTTTTGGGGGGATTTTGGAAACTCGTAAAACTAATCAGCGTAAAACGAGAGGTACCTGTACAAGTATTGAGTCTCCACTGTACATACACAGCCTCTCCTGATGTGACAACTCACTCTTTTCATGATCTTTCAGACTTATGACATGCCCCTCAAATCACCAGCAATACCTATATAATATGATTATGTGTACATTTTACTTTTAGAGATAGATGTGGGGGAGGGAAAGAATTTTATATTTTGTTCAAAAATTAATGTGAAACACTTTTTACAGATATAAGAATGGCACCTAATGTGGAAGCTGTTGGAGGTGTTTTAGGAGACCCCAAGCAGCCTCTGAAGGAGCGATTCAGGGCTCTGTTCACCCTAAAGGGTCTGGGGGGAGAATCAGCAATAGCTGCCATCTCCCAGTGTTTTGATGATCCCTCAGTACTCCTCAAGCATGAATTAGCATATTGTCTTGGCCAGATGAAGGATGTCAGGGCTATTCCAAAGCTCATTGAAGTTCTAAGTGATGTTAATCAGGACCCTATGGTAAGACATGAGGCTGGAGAGGCTCTAGGTGCCATTGGAGATCCTAGTGTGGAGAGTGTTCTCCAGAAGTACAGTCAAGACTCATGTGTAGATGTAGCTGAGACTTGCCAGTTGGCCCTGAGTAGGATACGGTGGCTGAAGACCCAGGATGCTCCAGCTTCATGTGGGACAGAGTTTCTCTCCATTGATCCTGCACCTCCAGACCAAGAGACTGATGTGGATAAGCTGAGGGAGCGACTGGTGGATGAGACACTCCCCTTGTTTGACAGGTTGGTGGTTTTTTTGTTTAGTATTGTGATGCTTTTTTCAAGTTCACATTATTTGGAAAATTTATACACATAATTTCCTTTATCTTTTTCCATTTTACTACTCTATCCTGTTACTAGTGCTCATGAGATATGAATTTTAATTGCATTTAAATGTTTTGTACTTTTTACCCAGTCTCACTGTTTGGTTCTGTATACATACACTTCAAGTTATATTACTACCTACTGCCATACTGCTACCCTACTGCATCCCTTGTGTATACAGTCATCACATAATTATATTGTCATTGATGAAATTATTTTCCTATAAAGCAGTAAAGGTTTCATTTTCCTCTTTAGTAAAATATATATTCATCATAATGGTGACAAAAATGTTTGTACATAATTGGAAACTTAATTTTATCAGATAATTTATTGCATACCAGGTACCGTGCTATGTTCTCCCTGCGAAATATCAACACAGACAAGAGTGCTAGAGCTCTGGCTGCTGGTCTGACCTGCCCTGGCAGTGCTCTGTTTCGCCATGAAATCGGGTACGTGTTGGGACAAATGAGCAATGCTGCAGTAGTGGAAGAGTTGGCAGCTGTAGTACGTAACAAGGATGAAAGTGGAATGGTGCGACATGAGGCAGCAGAAGCCCTGGGGTCCATTGCAACACCTGAGGCTGAGAAGGTGTTGCGAGAACACCTTAAGGACAATGTCAGAGTGGTCAGAGAAAGCTGTGTGGTTGCCCTTGACATGTCTGAGTATGAAAACTCAACAAGTCAGTTCCAGTTTGTTGATGGAATGAACTAGGGGGAACAAGACTGGCTCAGAAGAGCAGCTCGTAGCTGAAAACTAATCTAATTTGTCCCACATGTGTATTCTCTAGGAGCTTTAATACTTTTTTGTGCTTTCACTTGTATCACATCTTTTGATTTTACATCTTTATCTGGAGTATCATCTTTATTGTTCTTATTATAATAATCTTTTTATGCTGCTTTTTCCCTCCCTTTCTGATAGAATTTCTTAAAGCATTTTATTTTAAACCATTTAGATGCTAATGTGTGTCAGAATTGTAAGTCATCAATTGGAAATTTTCAAAACTGACCCAATTTATTTATTATGATACTATTGACATTCTATATCAACTTTTAATTATCATGTATTTTCAATTTTTGGAGTTGGTCAAAACAAAAAATTTTTTTTGTCATCATCTAGTAATACTGCTATCAGTATCTTAAGTATGGCATATTACAATTCAGAATACAGGTACCTCTTTTTTTACGTGAGTTTGTTTTACGCCATTTTAAAAAAATTATGCGAGATCGAAAATCCAAACAATAATTTAATTTGGCTTTTTTTCACTTGTACATAATATTTCATTGAGTTACCACTAGATGTTTCACGTGGGTTCCTTTGCACCACCCAAACAACAACAGTCACACACACGTGTACATTTTATATGTGTGTATATATATATATATATATATATATATATATATATATATATATATATATATATATATATATATATATGTGTGTGTGTGTGTGTGTGTGTGTGTGTGTGTGTGTGTGTGTGTACAGTAGTACCTCAGTTAATGATCACAATCCGTTCCGTAAAGCTGGTCGTTAACTGAATTATTTGTTAACTGAATCAATTTTTTCCATAAGAAACAAAGAAAATAGAAATAATTGGTTCCTAGTCCCAGTTGAACTTGCCAACTCACACAATATCCTACAAACATTAAAGAAATCATTTAAACATAAGAAAACTTACCTTTTTGACAGCGATATGATGACATAAGGGGATGGAGGTGTGGGGAGGAAGGGATGGAGCTACTGTTTTGAGGGGGAATCCCCCTCCATGAAAACATCAGGCATTGTTACTTCGGGGGTGGCTTCCCTCCTCTGTCGCTTTGAGAATGATAGGAAAAACGTATCAGTGTCTGTTGCTTTCGCCTTTTTTGGAGGATTTTACGATAATGCTACATGACATTATCATTAAAAAGTTTTAGAGTCCTGTTGCCTACCTACCTTTAGCAACATTAGCTCCTTTGATTTGTTCCTTATTCTTTAAGATGGTTGAGATTGTCGACTTCAAGATATTGTACTTTGCTGTGAGATCAGACTTCTAAAGGACTCTTCTGTCAGGTTTGAGATAATCATCCAGAAGGTGTGAGAGGGAATTTCTTCTTCCCACTGTCAAAATTTGGCTGATTTTGTCCTCTAGGCTGTCATGGAGGCCAAGGCCCTATCCTGAAGAAGCATTGATAGCATAAGTGCTTAAAAAAAATTTGTAATTTTTGAAATTTGTTTTTAAAAATTTTGTGTAAATTTCCCAAGTTTGCATTATGGTCCACGCTAACTGTATGCAGTACTAATACACTTCAGATCAAAGGCGTACTTGCTTGGAAATATGGAGATGACTAAATAAAACTAAATGCCAGTTCACTAGAAAATCAACTTACATACATTTTTTTTTATAAATATAGTTTAATTTTACCTATGTCACTACTTAGAAAGAATTATATAGAAAAATATATCATGTTTACTTGTTGCATCTTCATAGAATGATAATTATTATATTTTATATTGGTTCTGTTTGAGCAAAGGTGACCTGTCTTGTGCTGCTACTTGGCAACACTAGTTCTGAAAATTCCTCATAATGATGATAAAATTATAGTTTTCACCAGCAAAAAGTGTTATTGCGAATGTTGACATTGTTTGTGCCTCTTATCTGCCTGCCTGTATTTTTCATTATAGTAACCACAAACTTAATATTGTTTGTATTTTTCCTAAAGCAAAATGAAATTAAAAGAACTATCCCTCATGCATCCTTAAATTTATGTTGTTATTTCTTATTGTTATTCTGGTTTTCATTGTTGTAAAAGTTGTTATTATCATTATTATTATTACTTTTAATTTTGTTACTGAAAAAGTGATTTAATTTTTCATTGTTTATCATAATGGTTATTATTATTATTATTATTATTATTATTATTATTATTATTATTATTATTATTGTTATTATTATTATATGAGTATGGGTAGGTAAGCACTATTACATCCAAAATAAACTATTTCAAGAAAAATATAAATTATTGTACAAAACTGCAAATTATTGTATTATCGTACACACTATATTATCTTATATTTTACATTATGCTAAATTACTGTATTTGTACGAATATTATCGTACGTCTATAAACCCTGCAACGTATGAAAAGATGGATAGAGAAAGGAGCCGGTTCCGCCGAGCGCCGAACAATTGTAACCAAACCGAAAAGCTATCCCTCTCTCTCTCTCTCTCTCTCTCTCTCTCTCTCTCTGTGTTAGAGTGAGAGACCTCAATCGGATTGAGAATAACGGAAAATAACGGAAGGACTTATCTGGATTTGGAATTGAGATAAGAGGATCTATAGGAAGGTTGGTAGATTTGTAAAGGGAAATGAGAATTATGAAGGAGGCGGTGGAAGATATTCTGGCGAAGTATGAGGTATATATCTACCAGAAAAAAAAAAAAAAAAAGGAAAGAGGTAAATTTCGGGAATATGAGTTTGGTATTATTGCAGTTTCAGACAATACATACCACGGTAGTAAACTGCCTAACCATCCAAGTCACACTGTTAGGAGCATTTTGAACTCCATTTTACCTGTTGCAAATTCATAACGGTTGGGAAATTTCCCCAGATTTAGGGAAATTTCCGTAGACTTAATTCCATACATCGCTCATATAGGTCTCCCCCACCCAAAACCACCAATTCCCCACATATCACCAAGCTTCATATAGGGAATTTCATTAGGTTAGGTTTGGATAATTAGAGGGGGTCCAGGGGGGCGCAGCCCCCAGCTAGAAAGGGGGTTCCAGGGGGCCTACCATGTGTGTCTGGCTCTGGCTATATTTTGGGAATTTTATTAGGTCAGGTTAGGATAATTAAAAGGGGGGGTCCAGGGGGGCACAGCCCCCGTGTTAGAATAGGTTTGTATAAGTGGAGAGGGGTTTGACTACATTTTAGACATAAAAATGTCATATTATCTCAAAATAACATAAAGCTAATTTATATTGTGTATTCCAGGAGTACTGTAATGGATTCTGTAGAGGTACAAGGGAATTTTCCCAGAGACGAGAAAAAGGATGCACTGTTAAAGTCCCTAGACAGGCTGGAACTAAAATATGAAGTGGCATTGCAAGAGTGGCAGCATATCTTGGTAAGTCCATCTTTTGTTCATCCCTTATATCAGGTGATCCGAATGTTGGTATTTGGGGGGTACTGGGGTGCTGGACACTTATTTAGTGCAGTAATTAAAGTACCTATCAGTTTAGTTCAGTTGAATGGCAGAAGTCTTGCTTTGGTATCAGTACTTCCTGATGTATTTCTTGTGGTTTTGCTATGATCTGGTTATCCTGTTTTATTTAAGTTTGCGCATTTTTTATATTCAACTATCTTTTTGTTCCAAAATGTATATAATGATTGGGCTTTTTCATTTCTTGTTGACTATATATCAAATCCCCAATGATTTTTTCTTGATATTCTTGGTAGGAGTGTTGTAACAGATGATTTTCAGTTCTCTCTTGCTTGTGTACAGAACACTGCAAGAGGAAGTGGTTTTAATCTTCCACTTCTGTATTGCACATCACCTACTCTATTTTTTTTTTATAACAAAATCTATTTCTATCTTCCAGCTTCAGGTTGTTTGTGCGACAATTTAACTGTATAGGTGTTACCGTGTTATCATAGATTTTTCCTTGGACCCCATTCTATCCCTATATTCCCTATACATTTTCAAACTTGCTTTTCCTTGTTTTCCTCTCTTCCATTCTTTGGTGTCCTAGTCTCTGATCTTCAGATTAATATCATTATTGGTACTATTCTCTCTTCTAATTCTAATCATTCTTCTATCCGCCATTATTATTTTTTTTTTTATCCATCTGTTTCTCCTACTTTGCGTTCTCATTTTTGTTGTCACCTTCCAGTAACTAATTTCCCTCTTCTCCTCTCAATATATGTATACTACACATACTTTATTTGTCCTTCCATTATCGTTGCCCTCATGTTTGATATACCTATGCATAATTTGGTGCCCCTAAAATTTTCCTGCATACTCTATTTTGTATCCATTGTAGCTGACCCAATTCTTGTTTTGTGATGTCCATGACATTGGCTCCATACATTATAGCTGAAAGAGCCACACTCATCTTGTATGTTTTTTTTCTATCAAAAGTCTGCTACAACTCCTTGATATTATGGAGTGTCTTATTGGCCATCCTTGTTGCCCTTTCTATCATTATTTTCTGTTGCTGAGAAGGAGCCTCAGGAAAGCTTCCCCAGTCATGGTGGTGACATTCTACTGGGATTTCTCTTACTGCACTTGGCCTATTTTGGGGCGTGGAGGATGTCGCTTTGCTGGCTCAGGCAAAGTTAATCTGTGAGACTTGCACAGAGTGTAATTGTACAGTGTGCTTGATGTTTAATGGAAATTAACCCACACAGCAATCGTGGGATTGCCGTGTCTTGCTCCTCCACAAAATCTCTGTTCAGGGTGATATTTATTGTGTTTGTTCTTTATTACATATCCTGCCTCATTATATAACACCGTGTAACAAAAAAAAAAAAAAAAATAATAATAATAGTAATTCTTTGTTTCTGGGCAATAACCATTAATTTCGAATTCATTATGCTTCAAACACTGGAAAAAAGTTGTCAGTGATTTGAAACTTCGGTTTGCTGTTAGCAGATCAATTTTATTGGAATAGGAATATTACTATTTTTTACTCTAAATGGACATCTGAGACAGATTTTTTATTTTTTTTTTATTTTCTGCTTTATTTGATATTTTCTATTACTCAATATATTGTAATGTTGCGATCACTTCATCCTTGCTTATAATATCCTTGAGTTAGGGCGTGTTCGTCCCAGTGCTTGTCTCAGACGCCCGTCAAACAGGTCAAGATATCGCTAAACATAGCAAATGTCCGTGTATAAAAAGCATTGTTTTTACTCAATAAATCACCTGAAAAATGTATAATTTCTGATGAGAAATGCAATTTATATTTTTTTCGTAAAGAATTTTTTACTTTTATGAGAAAAAGTAATATAAATACACGTTTATTGTATTGTCGACAAAATGCCTGACCCAAATCAAAACATTCAAGAATGGCAGCTACTTCAAAAGATTCTCCTCAGCAGAAATGCAAAGAGAATTTGAGGGTTGGAGGGAGTACGTCTCCTTCTCCATGTATTTGAACAAGAAAACAACTCTGTGGAAATTGTGCAATGCCAGGTAAGAAAATTTTACACATTTGTCACAGTAATGATGACAAGGCAGTCACCCGTCTCTGTGGTTTGGTTTGTCGGTTTGTTGGTGAGGCTAATTTGATTAGTTAAGGTAATCTTAGTTAGGTTAGTTTAGATTTGGTTAGTTATAAAGCACATAAGCACAATCTAACCACATAGATGAGTGACTGTCATATTTTCATTACTAATGTTTGATTTCTTATTTTGTCATGGTTACGATTAGGTCAGTATAAAACTAGCTCAGTTAATTTAGGGATTGGATAATCAGGATCACCTGAAGATCCGCCACCCCTGGTTATTTCAAGCCTAACTACATCAAGCCATGGTAGGCTTGGTTACTACAAAAGCCTAGCCTAACTTAACCTAACTTAAACTAAGCTAACCAAACCTACCCAAGCCTACCATGGCTTGATGTAGTTAGGCTTGAAATAACCAGGGGTGGCGGATCTTCAGGTGATCCGATAATCATATATTACATTGGTTCACTTTGATTTCTAGTTCACTTATGTTACTTTGATTTCTAGTTCACTTATGTTAGGTGAAGTTAAATTGTTAGTTTGCTTTGGTTAGGTTTGGTAAGAAAAGATAGTTTGTGTCTTTAGGGTTCGGTTAGTTAATGTTATTTTTGTTTGGTTTGGTTTCTTATATAAGGAATGGTAAGATTGATTTATATTTTGAACTTGGTTAGGTTAGTTCACACTTGTTAGGTTGTGCTGGCTTATGATTGTTGGCTAGATGGTTATCTTATTTAATGTTAGGATTGTATAATTATATAACTTTGGTTGTCTTTATATCCTTTGATTTGGTTATTTACATAGATAAGTTAATTTACTTAGGGTAAGATGCATTAGATTGTTACTTTTATTAGATAAAAGTTAACTAGTAATAAATATAAGTCGAGTCAATTTAGTTGATGTAAGGAAGGTTAAATTGTTACTTTAGTTAAGTTAAGTTTGGGATATTATTTGGTTAGTTAAGTTAGGTTAAGTTTAGTAATATCATATGTTAGATTCATTTGGTAAGGGTAGATTTATTAATTATATACAGTAGTATGACTTGTGCTTTGCACAAATTTTTGAAGTCTGCCAGCTTCATATTGAGGACTCAAGTTATTGCCTGGGATCGGTGTGTCCCCAACCTCGGGAGTTTATTGCCTACAAACCTAGCCGTGAGGAGGGCTGCCATTGATCACTCCTGTGTCCACCTGTTTCATCAATGTGATCTTATTTTTCGAATTCTCCGACTCCTCAATGTGCTTGGCAGATTGCATCATCACCAAACAAGTCTAATCATCGGCACTTAGTCAGAACACAAGCGAGCATACCTCTGGTTAATCACATGCTAAATGATATAGACCTGTGCATCTGGTTGTTACGGTGGTTGACATTACCAAGTAATGCCAAAACAGCATTTAGCATGCCTACTTCATGGGCCACATCTGGATGTCCTGATTGTGAGAGCTTTAATAATGTCTTTACCAACCTCTTTCATGCAAAAGTCTGTTTTCTTGGCATCAATCTTTAGTGCATCTAAAACTTGTGAATCACATTCCACTGGAGCCAATGCGTGACAGCTGCTGGGTCTCTCGGCCAAATCATCACCAAAATTTCCTTGTACTCTTCTTCTCGCGAGCCGCTGCAAACATGTGATTCAGCGACCTGCCTGTCAATCTCGGCATACAATTCATCCAAAGGACCGAAAGCCCTAGCACACTGCATGAGGACACTACCATGCATCCTCTCCTCCTGAAAGTCACTGTCATCACTGGAAAGACAATGCACTGCTGAACTTGAAGTAAAACCAAAGTGTCTTGAAAGTCGTTCACGAGAGAGAGAGAGGTGTTCACGGCGGAGAAGTGCAAGCGAAACCAGCTGACTGGTGGGAAGGCGCATCAGTGTTTTTGTGTTCGAATTGAGAGGCCGCATTTGGATTAGAGGTCAAAATTTGTTCGCCAAATGTGTTTGGATTGGGAAGTGTTCGAGTCAAAGGGTGTTCGATTTATGTCGTTTTCGTTTTGCACACCTTCTTCAGGAATCCATCCCCCGTGTAAATCGAGAGGTACCTGTATAAACTTAGACTGCATCACCAACCATTAAGCTCCACTTACTAATACAAGAAGTTTCTTCATGTCCTTATTGGTTCCTTCCAGATGTGGAATCAATCAAGACCTTTTAGCTTCTGCCTTCAGCTCTTTTCTGATAGCTTTCTTTTTAACTCTATACCTCCTTCCCTAATTTAGTACATTCTCACAAAAATAATCTCTGCTGTTCAACGTTGAAAGTCACATAAGAGTGCATTAACAATAAATTCACACATCAATACAATAACACCCAAAAGCCTGGCTAGTTTCTGCTGTTTGCCAATCAGAGATTATGGGTTGAGTTTTGACCTAGTATTGTGTAGATGAATACAAGGTTGAAATTTACATACAAAACATATATAAAATCACACGTCAATACAATAACATACCTAATTTGTTGACCAGGATAGCTGTTGGCCAATCAGAGACTTGGGCAGAGTTGACCTCAGTTACATAGTAAGTAAACAAGTACCAATAAGTAGAAATGACAAGAACTCCACCATTAAATCTATTTTGAAGCTCAGAAGGCATCTGCTTTATGACCTCTGTTCTCTGCTCATATCCTCAGGTCATTTCCCTTGACCTCTGCTGCCAAGTAATTTACCTGATACCCCTGGCTGGACATGGTTTCAGCCTCACAACAACAGTTGTATATAATGTTTTTTCATCTTTCTTCCTATCCCTATTTCCCTTATTTATTTATCTTTTCTTTTCTCTTAATTTCTCAACTGCACCAAGCTACTACAAATCCACAGCTGGTGCACTTTGCTCCATTGTTCTCAACCCTAGTGATCACATGCAGTACAAACTTCTTCGTGGTTCTTGACATACTGCTCACAGCTACTACATTGTTCTCCATTTACTCTTTCACTTTATTCACATCTTATACACACTTTTTTTGTGTCACAATCCTTTGTACTTCTATTTTCCTCACTATATATTGCTTTTTGGCTTGCTTTAGCAAGATAACCAGATGAACAAAAACAGCAACCAACCTCAGCCATTTACAATACCTAGCAAAGCTGCACCTTTGATCACTTGTGTTGTGTATCTCAAGTAGAGGCAGGCAGTCCAACGAGTGGAGTTGTCTTGGTAGCTAGCTGGGCCACTGGTCATTTCCTTTTGACTGACATTTCATACTAATGAAAATAGTAAATCATTAGGATGAGCTTGTTACTTTGGAGAGTTGTTTCTGAAATAATGATGATAAAAATATCAGATTACCGATTGATTAAGACATGTAAAAATGTGATGTTTTATAATATGTGTACATTGTTAATACTGTTATTCTCTGTTGATAGAAAGTGGTGCAGGAGAAGAAGGATGTTCCACATCCCCAAACAAGCAGCAAACACCTTCCTAAGCGGCTTCCAAAACTGGCAAGTATATATGAGAAGACTTATCACACAGCTGGGCAAGTGCTAAAAGCAAAAAAAAGGAGAAAAGCACATTCAAAATTTTGTGACCATCAACATGCCATATCTCTGTAATGAACAATATCTAAGTGATTCTATTTTTTTTGTTTTATAGCTTAAAAAAAATGTATTGTAAGATTATCATAATACCATAGTGGCATATTGAAAGTGAAAACGATGAATGTGAGTTATGTTGAGTGTAGTCACACACCACATCCCATCCCCATATTAAATGAGTATTATAACCAACATTAATATGAGATATCACCATCAATTTCACAATCGTTTAAGTTATAGTGTTAATACACATGTCTATGTTTATATATATATACAGGTTGTCACTGTCCATTAGTACTCTATTATATACTGTATTTGTCATTGTCAAAGTTCAATTGTGAAAAAAAATAATACCTCAAAGACAAAATAGGAATAGTAAGATAAAAGATCCAGCAGCATCATGTTCACCATCATTTTCAGTCATTGTCATGTAAAACAATGAAAAAACACAAGAAAACACTAGACAACAGCGAGGTGTAGTGTTGTTGGGGTTACTCCCATGACGGTAAACAGCACACTGACCAAGAGAATCTTTTACATGCTGTGATTGGCTGAGTGTAGCCTACACGACCCATTACAGGTGACACTTGATGAACTTTGTTACTGAGAATGTGAGGGCTAGAGACATGCAGTGCAGTAAAATCATAAAATGTATTGTTACGCCATCCCCCGCCTCCTACACCTCTGGACACTGGTGTAGCCTCACACCTGCGGCAGGTAGGAAGATGTCGAGGAACGATCCACGGGACGGCGAGAGCGTGCTGTAGTGAGCCTTACAAGGCCTCTTCTGGCATCCACAGCTGGGGTGATGGGAATGGAAGGGAGAAACTGACACACTGAGGACTTTTCAGAACAGTGTTTATTGGTGTCACATGAGCCACAGAATACACAGTCACCAGAGCTGACACAAGTCACATTCATGCAACTGCTGCTGAACACACATGAAACCCAGCTTGCTGTGGTAGGTGAGGGAGAGGTAGAGTGAAGGCTTCAGGTATCCAGCCCTGTTTGCCTGCCCCAATGCAGCTACCTCACCACCTCACCTCCAAATATACACGCACACACATACACACACACGCAAACGAACCTGAACGGAGCAGCCAAACCACTCCAGCAACACACACATGCACCTGCGCGCGCACACACAAATCTAAACCTAAACAACTGAATCATACCTCACAAATCGGACTTCATAACCGTATGATTGTAAATCGAACTTTCACACTTTTGACTGTTTACACAACTGTCTCTGGCTTCTTTCCTTGCTTTTTAACACTATTTTCATACAACTACCTACCTAACAATAAAAATTTCAATCTCATTGGCCAATACTTTTGATGGTAACCAATAGATGTACACCTTGGGTGTCTGACTATACCAAGCTGGCAAAAATGCCACTCACAGAATTTGTATTTGTGTCCTTTTGCTGGTGAATTATGCTTTTTCCTTGTTTTAACATATGATAGAGGGATGTAACTTAGTTGTGGTGTGCATTACTTGTTTTTGGGAAAAGTGCCGCTTGACCTACTGTGTTACTAATGGCCTCATATGCTTTTTGATAACAATTAGCATGCTTGTTCCCATATATGGGGCAGCTATATGCCAAGTAAAAGGAATGATTTCTTTATGGAAGTATCACCTGTTTATGTTCTTTATTTTATGCTCATCTGTATGTTATACTTTAGGCTATGATGTGTGACATCAATGGAAGCTTGCCAGGTGAGCCAGCTGGTACGATGGAGCTTGTGAAGGTAGTGAGTCAGTGCAAGATGCAGGAGATGCAGGTCAGGGCACTGGAACAGACCTTGGAAAGCCAAACAAAGAAGTTGGCAATGGAGAAAAGCCAACAGCTTCATTTACAACAGCAACTCCAAACTGTATTACATAAGAAAGAGGAGATACAGAAAGTAACACAAATAATAAAAGGAAATTTACAGAGGGAAGCACCTCTTGCTGAAATTGTTGAGAGGTAAAATTTGTAGTATGTTATATTTATTAACTTGTAGTATATGCAGGATTTGAGTCTAGCTTGTGGTGTGCCTTGTTTAAATAGTTCTTTTATGCAGTACAGTATAGTCTCAAAGTTGTGTATGTTTGTCACACATTCTTCAATGAGTGCCGATTCATATAAAATTGTGGGGAGGGTATGAGGGAAAGAGCAAGTGTAGTTATTTAATTTACTAATATCCGAGACATTTTGAGGCCACATGTAGTGTATGTTAAGGTATACAGGTACCTCTCGATTTACGTGGGGGATTTGTTCCTGAAGATGGAGCGCAAAACCAAAATGATATAAATAAATATATATATATACAGTGGTACCTCTTGATTCGAACTTAATTCGTTCTTTTAGGCTGTTCGAATTGGGAAAACTCGAACTAGGAAGCAATTTTTACCATTGAAATTAATGTAAAAACTCTTCACCCAACCCCAGCTATTGCAAGAAATTGGTCCCTTAACATCGCCACAATACCTAAGAACGCAATAGCCATTATTAAGAAGTAATGGGAAAAAACAAAATTGGTCCTGACCCACCAGAGTGGCAACATGATTTAACAAATTGGCACCTTGTTTTCCCGTCATCTCATATAGATGTCCTTCGCATTTTGAGAGTACAAAGTAAATACAGCCTTGAAATTCATAAAAAATAAATAAATACAATAAATAAAAAAAGGCATAAAAAACTTACTTACTTCGGTGTGAAACTCCCTAGTCCCGATGAAGATGAGACAAGCCTCCCTCCGGGTCCTCGCCTCCCTCCCATGCACTGAATACAGGGACAGATCGTGTAGTATTCCTCCCTTCCCCCTCCCTCCGTCCTTATCCTCTCCCATTCGATACACAAACAGATCGAGTA
>CM035193.1:10582451-10592451 GCA_020233015.1 Callinectes sapidus
AGCAAGGTGCTTGATACTCACAGTGGTGTCTTGTAGGTCACGTTGACAGATACTGAGGTCATGCATGATCTGATGCCCTGCCATGCACACTTGGGCGCCAGTATCCATGACAGCCGGGATTGAACGCTGCCGTACGTCACCTGGAGATGCCACAGTAACGTACAGACACGGCTGGGTGGCGAGCTGTGCCTCTGCTACCAGGGCACTGGCCACAGCATTAGTTTTCACTGGTTTCTTTGCAGATCTGCAGTGCCTTCGGAAGTGCCCTATTTTACCGCAGGCGTGGCAAGTGGCTGTTTGTGCAGGGCAAGTCGTTCTGCTGGCAGGATGGCGTCCTCCGCAGTTCCCACAGTGAGCTGTTACCTGGGTGTTGCGAGGACGGCGTCGGTGGTGGGCACATCGTCACAGAGGTCTGTGGCAACAACGGGCTCGTACTGTGCTCCTGGCGTAGCGTCTCTCCGTGCTCCCTCGTATGCTACACAGTATGTTCGTAGAGTATCCACATCGCTGAACTGGCTACAAGACTGGAATACATCACGCTTGAGGGTGGGCTCGCGGAGCCCAGCGACCAGTTTGCGTAACAGCACGTACTCACCGAGGTCGACGTGACAATGAGGGCACTGAAATGCACAGTCCATCGCCTTTTGGGAGCATCTTGTGAAGTATTCCCTCACTGGTTCGCCAGGGGCTTGCACTAAGCTGAAGAACTCGGCCCAACATACTGCTTGGTTACACTCATGCGTGACCTGCTTGCCCACCATGTCCAGCGCCGCTGTAGGTGACAGCTCCTCCCACGCGCTTCGGGAATATCTGGCATCCAGGACCTTCTGGACGGCGGGAACACACAGCAGGTGAATGTAACAGACGGCCTGTCTGTCCTTCACCTCGTTTAAGCTGAACCAGTCCTCCACAGTGTGACGCCAGGAACAGAAGTCCGCTGATGACATGTCGTGACTACATTTGTCCAAGGCACTGATGTTAAGGGCCCTGGAAGTGTATCCACTGCACTCCGCTGTCGATGTTCCCCGTTGCAGGGCTGTGACGGCACCGTCAGGTAAAACCAGCGTCGGGGGCGGTGCAGCAGGACTGGCCCGGAGTCGCTGCGTAGCAGGTGGGGCCATCACCGTGTAGATATCCTACTCACTGCGCCAAGTTGGGGTGAGAACCGTGGAGGTAGAGTAGATACTCGTTAGCTGGTGACTGCAGGTTTATTTGCCAGGCCACAGGCAGGTAGGGAGCTGTGTGGCAGCTCTGGCTGAACTCCCTTGACCGTCCACAGAGGCGTCGAGGTAAACTACGGCCTCACTGTGAGCCCCTTTACCGAGATGCCACGTATGGGCTTTGAGCACATTAAAGGGGGAACACAAATTAACAATGGTTCATGAAGTAAACACCCTAACAGTTATAGATTCACACACACACACACACACACACACAGAGAGAAAGACACAGAGGAAGCTCTGGCAGGGTTGCAGACGCTGGATGCTGATCCACCCATTGACAAAACTGCACCCTCCATTGGCGGTGATGTCAAAGAGGCTGTGGCAAAGTTGGGGGGTGGAAAGGCAGCAGCTGGCATCTGCAACATCGGTGCAGAGCTGCTCAAAGCTGGGGGTGAAGCCATGATCTGTGGGTTGCATGCTGTCTTAACTGCTGTATGGCATTCAGGTACCATTCCTCCTGACTGGAAGAAGGGGTTGGTCGTCCCTATCTGGAAGGGGAAAGGGGACTGTCAAGACTGCAACAACTACCACAGTGGAATAACATTGCTCAGCGTACCAGGCAAGGTGCTGCTTGCCCATTTGCTGCTGACGCGGATCTGCACTCACCTGCTGAAGCATCAGAGACCCGAACAGTCAGGGTTCACGCCCGGTAAGTCAACAACTGATCGTATGCTAGCGCTTTGCGTACTGGTGGAGCGCCGACGTGAGTTTTGACAGGGAATGCTTGCAGCCTATGTCGATCTCAAGAAGGCGTTTGACTCAGTGCATCGAGAGACACTCTGGGATCTTCTGCGTCTCTGTGGGATTCCTGCAAAGATTACTGGTCTATTAACTGGCCTGTACTCCGGGACTGTAAGTGCTGTGAAGTGTGGAGGAGGCATGTCCAGCTTCTTCCCTGTGAATACAGGTGTGAGGCTGGGCTGTGTGCTTGCTCCATCACTTTTCAACACATGCATGGATTGGGTACTAGGCAGAGTTGTGGAACAAAGTCATTGTGGAGCATCTGTCAGCAACGAGGGCTGACTATAAATAATATTTTCTTTTTATAATGGCAATCTCCGTATAAGTAATTTTCTTTCCATTACTGAGACACTAATATTTTGAATCGCAAATAAAGTAAATGGCATCAAAGTACATGGAGTAAACTACATACATATGGAAACACAAAATTATATATATATATATATATATATATATATATATATATATATATATATATATATATATATATATTTACCACCAAGTACCAGATGATCAAACAATGGATAATGGGCCAAATAAAAATAGATATACGCTGGTAATGGTAATGCGAAATATTGCTCTATATAAGACGTAGTAAACATAGCCTCCTATTATTTTACAGTTCTCTCTCTCTCTCTCTTTTAAATAAGTAATTGAAAGGAAAATACTCCCTTCTGCTTGGTTCACAATAAATAAAGTACCAAAATAATAGTTCCGTGTAAGCCACAATAACATACACAACATACTATACCCAAGGATATTATAATTAAGGATAAAGTGATCGAATTGGCGAAATTGAGGAAAATGTTCATGCCATCAGTTGACAGTAGAGGCAGCACCAGTCGAGAGTAGTGAAGGGGAGGGGGACCCCCAGCCAGCTGTTGACGTCCCACAACACCATCCACCACCACATTCAGAATGTCCCCACGTACAACAAGGAACAGTTTTTTACTGCTTTTGTGGCAAAAAGTGAGCAACTTGTCCACGGATGTGCCTTCATCTGTTCCCTCGAGACACTATAAAGTATGTAGTGATAGATGATGATGTCAATAACTATGATACATTTAAATAAAAAGTCATTCTATATATTGGAGTATCTATCTATCTATCTATCTATCTATCTATCTATCTATATATATATATATATATATATATATATATATATATATTGTGTGTGTGTGTGTGTGTAATTTGGTATATCAACTATATAGATAATTAACATGTTTCACATATTTCTTCAGTAGTAATCATTCTTGCTCTATCAATCATTTTTTGATGTGAATGCAATGATTATTCTTGTCACTTCATTCTTGTTCGCTTCATTCTTTTTTATACCAAAACAACTTCAATACTACCAAATTGCACCTTCCTCTTACCATATATGAGACTCAAACTCTAATATCTATGAGAGGAGCGCAATGTCAACTATATAAAATAAAAATATAGTAGTTCCATTGTTTCCCTTTATAAATATTCATATTAGGAGGATAAAGATTACTAAAAGAAACGTTATTAGAATACAAAAAAATAATAGTTTCAAAGAAATATGAATCAAAGAAACTTTATGGTGCCTGTTTAAAAAGTGCGCTTCCAGAAAGCGTACAGCAGTTTAACGCTAAGCCACCCAGAAGGCATACAGCAGTTTTTGGGTTAATATTCTGTACCCTATTGCAGGTATAACCATATTTTTCTCTCATGTATACTGTATATGTATATTGTACCATATTGTAGCCTATGAGTATGTGTGCGAGACAATATAGCCTTTTTACTGTACAGTAAAGAGCTGTATTGTACTCAATTTTCAATGTTTGGACTTTTTCACTCTCCAGACATGACCCAGTCTGTATTAGTCCGAAGAAACAAAGGCTGACTGTATATATTGTACGCATGTGTGATTGTTAAACTTGTTGTTTGGGTTGTATAAAGAAACTCACGTGAGGTTTCTTTTGGCCACTCAACGAAATATTGCATGTAAGTGAAAAGAAACGTACCTAAATTATATATTTTTGGGAAGATTTTGGATCCTGCGTAAACTCAAAAACTGGTAAAATGAACAAGTGTAGAACAAGAGGTACTTGTGTGTGTGTGTGTGTGTGTGTGTGTGTGTGTGTGTGTGTGTGTGTGTGTGTGTGTGTATATATATATATATATATATATATATATATAAATATATATATTATATATATATATATATATATATATATATATATATATATTGTTTTGCAGATATGCTCTGAGCAGAAAGAATATGCATTCAAGATGGATGAGAAGTATCATACTTTATGGTCCAATGTAGATAAATTGTTGGAGTGCTGTAACAAGTTTCTGAAACTGACAAGACCTGAAGTAGAGGCTCTCAGATTAGATGCTTACCAAGCTGTTGCATCAAATAGACTACAGGCAGTTGTCTCCCATTCTGAGGTTGAAATTAGAGATGATTATTCACAATTTGTATCTGCAGAAGCTCAGTCTCATTTCAGTGAAACACACTCTCTTGGCCAAGATGTAACTCAGCATGAGGATTCTTCTGAAAGAGTAGAGTCATTTGCTAGTAGTCTAACTGAAAGAGATTATGATAACCCTATTGTATATGTGGGTAATGGTAATCAGCTTGATAGTGAGAGTACTGAAGTTCATTTGCATCATATCACTGATGAAAATGAGCACGAAAGAGATACTGATGCAGATAAACAAGATTTGGAAGTTGTTGAAGTACAATCTGTTGCAAAGCAAGCTGAAATTCACATTGAACATCCACTTCCAAATCAGACTAAACTTGATCTTAACACATGTTCTCCTTTAAAATTACATCATCAAAGTCCTTCAGCTGTTTTGACACAAAATGAAAAATGTTATAAAAAAGTTACAAAAAGCACACTTGCACCTGAATCTAATGAAAATGATGTAACAGTTACTTTAGAAACTCAGTTAGCACATGATGTTTTGCATACAGACAAATCAGTAAATTTTGCAGAAGTGCAACATTCACCTTTTTCCAGTGAAAATGAGAAATGTTCTTTAATGAATAAAGACTTACTGGTTACTGAGATAGTTCCTGATGGGGCTCTTCAAGCTAACCTGTCCTCTTCAAATGTTTCCCCAAATGAAGCTACTCCACAAGTTAGTAATACAAGTACATGTACATTAGCAAGCAACTTTTCCCAGCCTTATGTATCTCATGTGTCTGCTTCGTCAACATTCGACACATTATTTGTTGGCAGTTACATAGAAAGTGGAACAGCAGATAAAAATGAAATTTTTGTATGTACAGGGGATAACCAGGTAGGTAAGAGTTTTGCCTTGTCCTCTGAAGTAATGGAAAGAGATGCAAGCGTGAAACAATTTGAAGGTTCACTTTTTACACAGCAAGAAAAAAGTGATAGTACACTGGCTTCCCAAGGAGAATGCATGCCAAACAATGCTCCTATTTTTTCTGCAGAGGAAGATTCTTCACATGATATTGCTCTAAATAATTTTGGTTCTACCTCCCAAACTCTTACTAACAAGCTGAGCACAATTGCCCCACTGCATTTTAGCATGACAGAAGGAGGAAGTATGGTTATGCACACAGACAAGGGACTCAGAGATGTTGAGGTTCCTGATCTGAACAAACAATTTTTTTGTAATATTTCTTCTGGAAGTATTGTGTCTGATCAGACAGACAAGGAGCCTACAGGCTCAGTTACACAAGAAAGAGAATATGAGACATTTTCAAGTGATTCTCTCCTGCAAGATGAAAATTGGAAAGAAAATAAACAGATTAAATAGAATATGATGATGAAAAACTAGATATGTGTCACATGTGGAACAATTTTATTTACCGAACAAAGAAGGGAGTAGCATTATCCATTTCCAAAACAATGATGCCGACTATATTATAAATCTTCCTACGATTTCAAGTTTTACTAGAAACTTGATAGGATATAGTTAAGATGATTCAGAGATGTAAAGAACTTGCTAATTGGTTATTATGATTGCATAGAGAAAAAAAACTTCTGTATTGATAAGGAACTCAAACCAATTCTCCCCCATTGAAATCAATTGAAATGCCATTAATCCATTACAGCCTTCCTCCCCCAATTTTGTTTTTTAAGCTCATCGTTGATTACAACAGTACAAAATGCTAGGCAAGTGTGGTAAAAGGTCAATTAAGTGTACTGACAAGCTCCAAAAGCTAGAAAAACTATTATCTTAGAAATAAAAGTTTGCCATGTTGGGAATAGAACAACAATGAGCAGTAGAGGATAACACTACAAAACAGTTATATCTCACTTGTGGCTGACGCCTTCCATGATTTTGAAAATGGCAGCAGAAAATTGTTGACAATGACCCTAATCATGAGAGAAGTCTAAAATTCAAACATGCCATTCAAAATGTAATCACTGCCTACAAACATTTGTATCAAGAAAAAGCATCACAAGCTTAACAATTGAGAATGCCATCATTTTTTAAACTGATGATCACTGGAAATATTTAGATGGCATTTGCTGCTATGGCTGTGATGATAACAATGATACCTGAACCAGTCAGAGATATATATTTTACATACGTAGGGACAATACCATATTTGACCGCATATAGGGCACTTTTTTTTCCCCAAAATTTGGCTCAAAAATTGCCCTGCATCTTATACTCTTATACGTCTTATACACTTATACATCGTAGGTGGTTTGAGACTTCCTATAGGACTAGGATAATATTCTCTTCGATGCTCACTAACCCAGCTTATGCTCAGTACTTTAGCCTACCCTAAGCTCCATGCATCCTTATTTTATTGATAGTCTGAAATGCTGCGACTTGCATTTACAAACATAAACTGATGGGCGCTCTGACTTACTGGTAATGCCATCTGCTGGCGAGAAATAAAGTTACTGTATAATCGTTGCCAGCCCTGCCAGGATGTATGACCCAGTGCTGTATGACCTACGACATTTTGACATAAGTGGCAAATTTGTACGGTTTTTTTGTCCTTATGTATGACATTTTTATTGAAGTGTTGATTTTCTAATGATTGTACAATTTTAAGCCTTACTGTACAACAATAAAATACAAAGTACGATATTTGGCAATTTTTTCTTTTGTTATTATTATTATTATTATTATTATTATTATTATTATTATTTCCTGCTATTGAAATTTCTTGTTTATGCTTATTGCTTGCTAATTGCTAAATTGCTTTTAAATAGCTATATTTCTGCTTGTATAATGTACAGTTAGACTGTTTTGACAATATATGCTTAAATATACTAAAAACTTTTCTTCCTGAATCTGACCTGGTGAAATGGGAGGTGCATCTTATATGCCATCAATTTTTTTGGTTGTTGGAACATATCTCACCTTATATAATGCCAGTGTCTAGGAGGAAATGGCTATTTGCATGAATTTTTGATTTATGAATGGTTTTCTAGGAACATAACTAATTGGTAAATCATGGGACTGGTAAAAAAGAAAATGAATAAATAAACTACAGTGGAGATTTAATACTCAAACATTATGAAAGTTGAACTTTTCAATACCTGAATGCAAAAGCTCAACTTGGTACTCAAAAAATATCTTGTACAGGTATCTCTTTTTTTACACAGGTTGGTTTTACGTGTTTTTGGATTTGTGTGAGGTTCAAAATCTTTACAAATTTTCTACATTTTTTTTTTTTTTCACATACAGGATATTTAATTGAGTGGTCAATACATGTCTCATGCAAGTTCCTTTGCACTACCTAAACAACAACAGTTATACAAAACAATTGTATGTTATATATATATTAGCATTATATATATATATATATATATATATATATATATATATATATATATATATATATATAATATATATATAATATTATAATATAATATATATAATATATAATATATATATAGTAATATTAGCAATTCTAGCCATTGCGTCATCATTCGACTCCACCTTAATTCCCCTGAATATGACTGAATCTATTCTCTTCTTTCTTTCTTCCATCTTCACTATTTCCTCCCGAATGGACATTCTTAACTCGTCCCCAGAGGCAGCCTGAGTCGCAGACACAGAAGGAGGAGGAGGGTGAGGCCATAGAGTCCACCTTATCTGTTAGTTTGGCGATAGCTGAGCAAAGAGCTTTCACCATTACAAAGAGTTGAGCAATAGCTGGGTCACCACTTGGGGAATCCTTACTGGCTCCAGTAACGGGAGGGCGAGCCCTACACTGAGTACAAACATACTCCACCCCGGCACCCCCTGCCTCACGAATAACATCAATAACTTGATCAGACACCCCCATACATAAAGGACTAGGATGGAACCAGTTATCACATTTGTCACATCCAATGCCATCCTCACCAACAATAACCTCACAACTACCACAAGGAACAACAACAGACCCACCAGTTAAACCATCAGTCCTAGGAGTTGACACTGGCGTGCCGCCATGATGATCAGCTGATCGGGGGGTCCCTCCTTTATGGGAGGAAGTACTAACCATTCCTTTTCCTTTGGGGATTGTGCCGGTTTGCTTTGGAGTCCGTGACGTATGACCAGCAGGGTCAGCGGGTTTTGAAGGTGTAGGTGGTGGCATGACAACTCCACTTATGTTAGGCAAAAGTGCAGACACAGGAGAGAGTTGCACGTCCGTCCTGTACCAGATTCTCGGAAACGCACCGCCGCCAGATGTCTCTCTCGACGCTTCACTCATATTTTCGTCCATATATCAACAATTTTCTCTCTTTTCTACTCACTGTTTAGTTGTGGACACCTACGAGCTCCTTCCCAATCCCTAACAACAATCTAGGCATTCCACGGCTCCTCTGGGGTGCAGAATTTGTTGTTATTCTCGGAGCTGTCTGCACGCGTCCTTCGCGCCTGTGTGTGTGTGTGTGTTCAGTGTGGCAGTCGCATTCTGGTCACCCAGCCAGTCTTTTCCCTACGGAGCGAGCTCAGAGCTCATAGACCGATCTTCGGGTGTGGCTTAAACCACGTCATACACTACTCACCGGGACAGCGAGGCTGCTAGGTGAATAGGGGCTAGATACACGTTTAGATGCTTGGCCATTTGCATCGCCGCACCCCGGTCTCTGTTGTGAGCCAAGCATGCTAACTACTACAATACGGTGTGTGTGTGTGTGTGTGTGTGTGTGTGTGTGTGTAAAGATAAGTAATAAAGTACTCACCAGAAGCCAATGTGCTGAGCTATAATGGTGACGACGTGACGAAGCATGCCATGCACTAGGACTCCTGTCGGTGACTCCACCACAGTCACATACAGCACAAACTGGGCATGCAGACAGAACAAGTGCTACGGCACAAACTGGGCATGCAGACAGAACAAGTGCACGATGAGTGTTTTTGTGAAACTGACACTATCAGCAAAAAATAAGGACAATGTCAAATAAGACTGATAGGTCTTCTGTGAATATTTTCATCTTTACTCTAACAACTTTTACCTGAAAGCAAATCCCATTCTCACTATTCCTTATCTTCCTCTGTTTTTATTTATTTATTTATTTTTTTATTGTTGTTGATGTCGTTATTGTAGTCGTTGTGTTGCAGTTGGTTGTGCTTTATTATTATCACTATTATTATTATTATTATTATTATTATTATTATTATTATTATTATTATTATTATTATTATTATTATTATTATTATTCATTATCATGATTATTATTAGTATTAGTATTATGATTGTTGTTCTTTTCTATTTATTTTTGTTTCATCTACTCAGAGCCCTAACATGTATCTTCTTCATTACTATTCATAGCATGTAACAAATTTTGGAATGTTGTTATGTTGCAGTTGCTGGTGTTTTACTATTATTATTATTATTATTATTATTATTATTATTATTATTATTATTATTATTATAATCATTATTATTATTGTTATTATTATTATTATTATTATTATTATTATTATTATTATTATTATTATTATTATTATTATTATTCATTATCATTATTATTATCACTATTACTATTACCATTACTATTATCATTATTGTCGTTCTTGTTGTTGCTGTTAGTATCATTGTTGTTGTTCTTTTCTTTTTGTTT
>CM035193.1:10597451-10626555 GCA_020233015.1 Callinectes sapidus
GCAGCACTTATTTCAATCACACAGAAATGCGTACGGCTCAAAGTTGTTACAACAAAAATTGCCTAGCACATCTATGTTCTAAAATATAATTCTACTCAGCCTGAGGTAGCAGAAGTAGGTGGTTTCAAGGCAAAAGTTCTCTTGAGCGGCCCGAATCTAATAGTTCGGAGCAGAAAGTTAGTGTTGTAAAGGTAGACTGGTAACTGACGTAAAAACTGACGTGAAACTAACGTGAGGAACGCCGGTCGTGATTTATATACCGCGCCACCAACGCCCTCTGTTTTATATTCCCGTAAACTTCAACTACTTAATTAGCTACTTGATTTTACATGTCTCATTTATTAAGGAAACATTACTATTTATTTATTTATTATTAAATATATTTATTCGTATATATTCTTATTTGTAAGCATTATACTTGTTTTATTTACAAGCATTATACTTGTTTTATTTTTGCCTAGTTAAATTCCTAACATATTCCCCAGAGGAGATTGCGATTCCCCAAATCGCAATTAGGTAACTACTCTGGAGGTCAATTTATCTGTTTATTTATTTTAAATAAAGAGATGAAATGGGGATTTACTGTAGTAAGAGAGAGAGAGAGAGAAAGATGGAAATGCAACTCGGGGAGGTTGAGATCGCTGCTCATCTCATCCAAATAGTCATGCCCCTACCAAATCCTCACCTTTAGGAAAGGTGTAGCATTTTATCCTAACCTACTTTATCTCACCTTAACCTAGTCTTAAATTTAAACCCTACCCCCACCTTAAGCTAATACCTTAATACTATTAATTGCATCACCTTTAGTGAAGGTGTAGCATTTTTTGCTAACATCCTCACCTTCAGTGAAGGTGTAGCATTTTTTACTAACACTTGAACTTAAATCCTAGAAGTCCTCACCTTCATGGGTGTAGCAGAAATTTATATTTACAAGTACTCTAAATCATCCCTAAGCATCATATTTACAAGTACTCTAAATCATCCCTAAGCATCTTATTAAATCTATCAGTAGCCTTCCTTTTTGGCCTGGCCCCCCTGAGATTGTCACCGCCGTTCCGGACTGGGGTTACATCATTAGGGGTGTCTTCTTTGGCCCTATTTGAATCTCTACCAGCATGAGTTATGGTAAGTTCAAGGGGATAGAGATTACATATTGAGTGAAATTCTACTGCACCATTACTTTGTTTAAGTTGAACTGTTCTTATTTTGCCATCAAGCCCTTTCATTGTTTGCAATACTCTGCCCATTAACCAGAAGGGTCTGGGTTTATTTAATGATCTTATTAGTACGATATCCCCTTCTTTAATTTTATTTTCCCAAGAGCACTGGTATAGGTTTCTGCTGTGTTCTCTCAGGCTGAGGAGATAACTTTCGTACCACAATTTTTTAAAACTTTCAAGGACTAGTTCTTGTTCTTCTATGGTCTTTTCTAAGGAGGGCTGGCTTTGGTCGTCCACCCATATTTCACCATTACCCCCCCTCAGTACCAGAGATGAGTCCCCATGAAGTTTCAGGAAGGAGTTAGGTGTTATGAACTCCAAGCTCTCAGAACTGGACCGGTATGTTAAAGGTCTAGAATTTATGGCTAGTTGGATGTTAGATAGAGAAGTCAACATCTCAAAATATGTTAACTTAGCCCTTCCTACTACCTTATACAGACAGGTCTTAAGCACCCTTATTAATCTTTCCCATGCAGCACCAATCCATGCAGAGTACAAGGGAATTTTTACATGCTTGATATTAATCTTTTCCAGCTCTTCCTGTACTTCTTTGGACTGAAGGGAACTTTCTAATATATTGCCACCCTTCAGAAAAGCTTTGGCATTATCACTGTACAAGTAATGTGGAATAGAGTAGCGGTTGCAAAATCTATGGAAGGCTAACAAAAAATTCTTAGTGGACATGTCGGGTAATAATTCGAAGTGGACAGCTCTAATGTTAAGGCATGTGAAAATCAGGACATAAACCTTAACCGAGTGACCACTATTTTCATCTCTGACCCAAAAATGGCCTGTATAATCCACCCCGACATGCTGAAAAGGTATAACCAGGTTCATTTGATGCTTGGGCATGTCTGTAAATTTGGGATATTTAAATGCTAAGGCATTGTACTTCTTACATATATGGCATGTGCTCAATACCTGCTTCACAGCCATTCTACCCTTGGGTATCCAGTACCCTTGTTCCCTTAAATAATTCAATGTAGTTCCTATGCCTAAGTGCTGCATTTTATTATGACAATCATTTATTATGAGTTTAGTTAACCTGTGATCCTTAGGGAGTAACACAGGATGGTGTATTTCATATTTAAAATATTGGCATTTGCTAATTCTACCTCTGGATCTTATAATGCCTCTGTCATCAAGGAATAAGTTAAGGTTAGATACCAGAAGTGGGATATTTCTTTCATTTTCATGACTTGGGTTCTGCAAAAATTTTAATTCATCTTGATAGCATTCTGTCTGAGCAACCTTAACCCAGTATTCTAAGGCCTTCTTTTTTGGGTTACAATCCTTTATTTTACTTAGAAATTTAAATAGGTAGGTGGTGCACTTCAACAAGTCCTCATAAGATGAATATTTATTTATATTAAGTATTCCTGTATTTATTTTAGGAGTTTGAGAGGTACAAGCAGTGCATATTTTACTCTTTAGGGAAGGTGCTATGCTCAACAGAGGATATTGAGGCCACAGTTGGTAATCATTAGTCAACCACTGAGGTCCTTCCAGCCAGAACTTTATTTTTTCTAAATATTTGCTATAGGTCAAACCCTTGGTAATTAAGTCTGCAGGGTTATGTTCAGTGTTTACATAGTGGTATGCTACAGGCATTTTGAATTTCTTATTTATTTCAGACTTCAGTCCTTCAGCTTCCGACACTCTGTTTTTTAGGAATTTAGATTTTACTTTAGTGTCCTTGGTCAAAAGCCAGTTTAACACCACCTGAGCATCCACACAAATATTAACGAACTGAATTTGAATGTTATTATAAGCCTCTAAAATAGTAGGTAAACATTTTAAGGCTAATATTACTGCCATAAGTTCTAGTGTAGGAATACTATGTTCCTTTCCTTTATTTAGTGGAGCTACTTTTGACTTAGAATGTAGGTATGTGCTTTTACCCTCTCCATCTAAAGCATAGGCCACAAACCCATATGCTTCAGCAGAACTATCACAAAATATATGTAGCCCATATGAATTCTGTTCATTTAAGGCTTGTCTTGGGAAAGTCACTTCAGACAGCATTTCTAAATCTCTACTTAATTTTTTCATTTCACTGCAAATTTCATCAGGCAGGGTGTCATCCCAACCTTTTTCTAACTTCCATATTTTTCTCATCAAAAGTTTACCTCTTATGGTCACAGGAAGAGTGAAATTTAAGGGATCAAATAATTTGGATGTTTGAGATAGGATTTTTCTTTTAGTATTTGCTTCAGGATCTATTTTACAAAGAGCAATGTTCATTGAATCTTGCTGGACATTATATCTATATCCTAAAACCTTCTCTTCCTCACTAGTATGTTCTACTAACCTTCCATCATTAGCCATTTGGGTTCTCAATTCAGTTGAATTAGAATTCCAAGATCTCAAGGTAAATCCACCTGCTTTCATTCTCTCATATGCCAGATGATACAACTCTTGCATTTCATTAGTTTCATTTCCTGTCACAATCAAATTGTCCACATAAAAATTATTAGCCAAAATTTTACTCAATTTGTCATCAGGAAAGGTATTAGCATGGTGTCTCATTACATAATGTAACATGAAAGGAGAAGATGTAAATCCAAAAACTATAGTCTTGAACCTGTAAGTTACTAACTTATTTCCTCTCTTCCAAAAGAAACAAAATCTATTTTGGTCTACTTCATCCTTTAATTTGATCATTAAAAAGGCTTGTTTGACATCACTTAACATGACCAACTTATTGGTTCGAAAATAAAAAAGTAATTGAAGAATGCTGTTCATAAGATCAACACCTGGGTAAGCAGCCTCATTCAAGGATGGTAAATCTTTGTTCGTTTTCAAAGAGCAATTGAAGACAGGCCTGATCTTAGTGGTAACCTGTTCTTCCATTTTGATTACGGGTCTATGAGGGATCCAGATCTTTTCATCATACTGTGCAGGTTTTACTTCAATTTCTTCTATTATGCCATCATCCAACTGTTGATCAAATACAGCCTGATAATTTTCCAGTAAATTTTTTCTTTTTAAGTAATCCAAAGTCCTGTCCAGCACCTTTAAAGCAACAAAATGATTAGATGGCTCAGATTCTATTTTATCTTGATACTATGGAAGTTCCACATTATAATGACCATCTTTGAAAGAAATTCCTTCCTCAAACTTCTTTATTTGCTCACTCTCAAGGGAGACTAAATCTGCTTCAGTGGTTTTTATTCCCATTGATTCGAAGCTGAAAAGGTGTTCTAGTCCGTTTTCTACATCTGTATCCTCTAATAAATGTTCCAATGGGTTATAGTATGACTTTAAAGGATCCATCACTGCATTAACCATGGTCTTAGTTTTACTGCATAATTTAGCTTCATCTTTTTTAGCTAGAAGTCGCATTACAAACTGTCTCTCTGCAGGTGCTAGAAAGTTGAAGACATTACCTATAGGTGCTGCTTTATTGTGCATTACTAAACAACTGCCACCTAATTTTTCCTGCCATGATACAGATGTCATGTTTTGTAAAACATCTATTCCCAACAGCATATCCACCTGGATGTGTTCATGATTTACAGGTTCATAGAAATAGTCATCTAGCAATTTCATGTTATTCAGTTTGAATTTATTTATGACTGCATTCATTCCAGGGACATAAAATTTAATATCTAAGGTCTTGTCTACCAATAGAGGAACGAAGGCAATGCGATCATGTAACTTGATCCCTGTACTCATTTGCTTGAAAACCTTAGTTTCTTCTCCGATGTATGTACTCACATCACATTCCAAAGAAAACAGTTCACTTACATTAGGACACAGGTCTTGTGCTACAGACTCAGAGATATATGATCTTTGGCTACCAGTATCTACTAGGCACCTAACTTGTCTCATCATTTTGCCATTCTTTAGGGTTAAGGTCATGGTTGGAAGCATATGGCATGAATCAAAACTTCTCTGAGCCAAACATAGGCTAACATTTGTCTGCATTTGATATTTAAATTTGTCTTCTTTAAGAGCAGATGGGCATAGAGGAGTTATGTGTTCTTTAACATGGCAGTTTCTGCACTCATATCTGAGTTTACCTTGCTTTCCGAAACAATTATGCTCATTGTGCCCAGAGCCAGCACATCTGGTACACAAGGAAAGCTCATTTAACCTGGCTATCTTAGCTTCATAATTAGTGAAGTTATTGCATTGCCCTAAGGAATGTCCATGCCCTCCACATAATTTACAAGTGAATTTAGAGGAGGTATTCTTAAAGTTTTGAAGTGTTCCTTTAAAACCTTCAATTTCTCGAAAAGTTTTGGAAGATTTGAAATCAGTATGATGTGGCTTATAGCTGGCTTTACCAAAAGTCTTTGGTCTTACAGAAGAAGTTTTACTTAAGGTAGTGATGACTCTATGGTAATTATCTAGTATTTCAGTTATGCTAGGGTAATTCTTGTCTAATACATGAATGAATTCCTTTTTCACTACCACAGGAAGTTTATTAAAAATGATATGGCTAATGAGGGAATGACCAGCAGTTCCTGATTCCAGAAAGTCAAATCCATGGGTTTTCAAATCTGACAAATAAGATCTCATTTCATTTAAATAGATTTTAACAGAAGAATATTCTGGATCAAAGGTGGTATTAGGGTAAGCCTTAAGGATATTCTTATAAGTTTCATCTACAATAAATTCATTGTCCAGAAACTCATTCTTGAGCATCTGAATAGCAATATCATAGTTTGTGTCAGTGATAGACAGATGTTTAACTACAGAGAGGGCATAATCCCTCAGATAACGAACTAAATAGGCTAGTTTAGTTGCATCAGTTAGCTGCTTTCTAGATCCAATGACATTGTTAAATTGATTTTAAAAAGTATTGAATGCAAATTTGTCTTTTTCCTTGCCTGTAAATGTGCCACAATTTAAAGGAGGTGGTCTTCCTTCACCAACAGACATTTGTGACATTAGGTTTATTAAATCTTGAGAGGTTACATTACTTTGTGCAACTCCTGACATTCCTGAAGCTTGATTCTGGTTAGTTACTGCATATTGATCTAGTTCAATTTCTATATCCACATCATATTTGATTTGGTCTTCAACTTCTGAAACATAGAAATTTTCATCCACACTCTCCAATTCATTCTGGACCATTACTTAATTTATTCTTTCATTAAATTGCTGAACCTGATTCATCTCTTTATCTATTTTTCTCCTCAAATTATTAGCTAAAGAGTCTGACAAAGAATTTTTATCCTTCATTTCTTTCAATTGTTTCAGTATGAGTGTAATTTTTCTTCTGTATAGATAGATAAATAGATAGATAGATAGTTTATTGACCACAGCAACATTACATGGGTGCAATAATTTTTGCAGAATATGGTCCATCACAAATTAAAAACTTTACACATAATAAAATACTAAAACATTCAATTATCAAACTGTTACTCAACATTTATAAATTACATCTTTCATAAAACACAGACTAGACTAAACATTCAATTGAAACTTTAAAGAGCTAATAAAATACTTGAATACTAAAATGTTCATTCTGTTAAAAGAAGAAAAATGGTAAAAGAGAGGAAGAAGAGAAAAAAATAAAAAATATAGAGAAAAAAAGTTAGAATAAAACACAAAATACAAGTAATAATAAAACTGTCGATTATTTCAATTATAAACATCTAAAATTTGCCTAATTATTTTACATGTTAAATCATCATCAAATGTGTCACTAAAAATATCTTCGATTGTGGAAAAATTATGTGAGTCTCGTATTTGTTGTGTTAGTGTACAGTCCTGGAGAACATGACGTTCTGTTTGTATGTCTCCACACACACACAGCCGCTCCTCCACCGGCAGTCGGCCCCGCCCCCTCCTACTCCACCTGCCCACCTCCACCGCCAGGGAGTGGCTCGACACTCTGAACCGTGTGAAGGATACGCGGTCTGTTTCAGGCACGACTTGATGTTTTAAATAGATCGGGTGAGCACACAAACTTGGGTTCATATCTACATATGTGATTCGTCTAGATGATGTCGAGTGTTGCACTGCGCTCACTAGACTCCTCATCTCAATCTCCACATCATCTACATCGTTATGAATGAGGTCCTGTACATAGTGTTTGGTGTTATACCTCGCCCCCATCACTGTCCTCAGGGCATGCATCAGCGGGTCATCAGCAAGGTATACACCCCTACCTGTTCTAAGATTTTTTATAGTTTCTATAGCTTGTTTATTTTCCTTAGGAGGCATGTTTCTTTAGAGTGTAATTAAAGGTCTAACTAAAATAATTAATTAAAAAAACTAAGGGCAATTAAATTTTTTTCTCAATTTAGAATTATTGCAATTAGTCAGCCCAATTGTTGTCACTGGCTATTCAATTAAATAAGGCCACTGCCACAAAGGGTTGACTACTAATTTCTGGCATGATTATGATTGGGATTATTGTTGGGAGACTTATTCCCGATGGTTGCTTGTAAATAAAACAAGAATATGGAATAATTATGAATAAAATTTTGCCTTGAAAATATAACTGTGAAAAGGTAAAAAAGACAGTGACCCTTCACAAAAAATTAGCACCCAAGAGAATCAAAAACAAAGAAAACCACCCTCACCTGCACTTGACAGTGGTTACAGGGCTGCCCTAACTAGCCAAGCAGCACTTATTTCAATCACACAGAAATGCGTACGGCTCAAAGTTGTTGCAACAAAAATTGCCTAGCACATCATGTTCTAAAATATAATTCTACTCAGCCTGAGGTAGCAGAAGTAGGTGGTTTCAAGGCAAAAGTTCTCTTGAGCGGCCCGAATCTAGTAGTTCGGAGCAGAAAGTTAGAGTTGTAGAGGTAGACTGGTAACTGACGTAAAAACTGACGTGAAACTAACGTGATCCGATCCGATCCGAGCTGGGATAGACAGTGGGGGTGAAAGAAGAGGTGCTATTACTTGCTAGTGTAAGATAAAAGGTTGGGTGAAAAAAAAAGAAATGTAGATTAAGGACTATAGGTGGGGGGCAAACCCCCTTGCTGTTTTTAAGAATTTAGTTTTCTACTCACTATGCTCGTTCGTGGTAGTATATTGTTTGTTGTAACTTTCTATTTTGTATCTTTACCCCCTTCTTTTTATTTCTTTAGTTTTTTTTTTTTTTTGGGGGGGTCTATTGTTATCTATTTATGTGTGTGTGTGTGTGTGTGTGTGTGTGTGTGTGTGTGTGTGTGTGTGTGTGTGTGTGTGTGTGTGCGCGTGCGTGCGTGTTTGTGTGTGTGTGTGTGTATTAGTGATTTGTTATGTGTATATAGGTTCTGGTTCGTTTCTTTTTAGTATTTTAAGTGGTTTCCTAAACCATCCGTGTTCTCTTTCTGTGTAGTTTTGTAGAATGTCAGTGTAGTGTCTGTCTTGTAGTGTTGTTTCTAATTTTTCCTTTGTTTTCTGTCCTCTCTTGTATAGTATTATGTTTATAGTGTCCATATTAGCTCGTAGGTGTAATGTCCGTGTGTTTTCTTGGTATGGGTATCTGTCATTGTATGCGAATCTGAGTGCCCTGTTCTGAGTTCTCTGCAGCTCTCTGAGTGAGCTTTTTGATAAACAGTTTAGTGGGTAGGATGGGTAAGTGAGTGCTGGGGTGAGGTAGGCTTTTACTAGATGTAGCTTGATATCGGTTGGTAGCTCTGAAAATCTTTGTAGTATATTTAGTGCTGCTTGCCCTTTCTTAACATTAATTTTGGCTTGACTTGAAAAACCTTGTTTGTTTACATGTAAACCTAAAATTGTTCCTTCATTGGTGTAGGGTATTACTTGGCCGTCTATTATTATTGGGTGTGTGGTCCTTGTTGCTAGTGGTATGATTTTGAATTTTGCTGTATTTGTCTTGATCTTCCACTTTTTCTCGTAATTATTTATCCTGACAATTTCTCTTGAGGCGTGTCGAGCCATGATGTTTTTTGATTTACTGGGATGAGTGATGATTTGTGTGATGTCGTCTGCATACATCATGTTGAGGGATCCTGGTGTGTCTTGGGGGATGTCTGCTGTATATATGGTGTACAGTGTTGGTGAGAGCGAGCTGCCCTGAGGCACTCCACTCCTTATTGGGAATGAGGGACCTGTGTATGTATTGTTTATTGTTAATTTTCCGGTGCGTTGCGTTAGAAAGGAGCCTAGTGTCTTGATTATTAAGTCTGGGAGCTGTGTATTTGCAAGTTTGTAACGGAGACCGTTGTGCCATACCTTATCAAAGGCCTTCGCTACGTCTCTTAGTACTAGGTAGCATTGGTGTTTGTTGGCCAGTGTGTTTGCTATTTTTTCCTGTATGATTGCCAATGCTGTCTCTGTACCTCGTTTAGTTCTGAAGCCGTGTTGCGTGTGGGGGAACATGTTATTACTTTCTAGATAATGTCTAAGTCTTTTGTTTAAAATCTTTTCGTAAATTTTCCCGGGACTTCTAGAAGTGAGATCAGCCTGTAATCCCGTGGGTCGGTGCCTTTTTTGTTGGGTTTGGGTATCAGTATTATTTTCGCTTCTTTGAATTTTGGGGGGAAGTATCCCATTGAGGATGTGTGATTTAGTATGTTTTTGTATGTGTCTATTGCCTCCTCTGGTAGCTGCTTCATAATCATTTTGTTTTTGTTACTGGGGCCAGGTGTGTTGTTTTTTTGTTCTTTTATTATATTATTGATTTCTAGTGTCGTGATTGGTCTTGTTAGGTAATTGTGTCTGTCTAGTCTTGTGGTGTCAGAGGTGATGTAATACGTGTATTGGTGTGGGTGTTCTGTGAGATAGTTGTTGACTGTATGTTCGTTGTTTATATCAAAGTGTATGTTTTCTTGTGGGCTTATTTGAAAAATTCCTTCCCAGATATTTCTAAATATAGGTTCTTTTTCCTCCTCTTTGTAAATTTTTCTGTTGTTTTTTATTATGTAGGGCGATCTGTTGTCTGTGTTCCCTCTTAGTCTTTTTATTTCTTTCCAGAACAATGTTGGATTTTTATATTTTTCCCCTAAGTCCCTTATAGTCTTTTCCCAGTTTTTGGTGCGCTGTGTTTTTGCTTCTTTTATTAGGGCTTTTTTCAGTATCTTAATTGTTCTGTACTTTATCTGTGTCCATCCCCTTGCTGTTGCCTCGTTCATCATATTGTTTATGTAATGTTGTAGTAGTTTTATGGTGTTGTTGTGTATCGGTTTTGTAAATTGTCTCTGGTTTGTTTTTGGTATGTTTAAGGCCCTTCCACACGACGGGCAAATGCACGGCGGGCAGACACTGTTACCAATTGTCTGTTGTTTGGGTGGCGATCACGAGTTTAGATGACGTCATAGACGAGGAAACCACAGGCAAACCATCGAAGTGTCAGTGCCCGTTGTTGAAGCACTGGATGGCCGCCTGACTGGGAACCACGTTGCCAGACACACGATGTTACAAGTCAACACCGTGCCCTCCGTGGGTATCTGTATCTATTGTCGACTAGATAGAGTGCACTCATGTCTGTCCAGACGGTCATGGGGAAGTGAACAAGGGAAGCAACCTGGCATTTAATAGATTTGTACAGAGAGGAATCGTGTGTGTGGAATATAGAAATAGAGACAAAAAGGCCACAGCACTGCAGAAAATAGCAGAACACATGAACAACGGTAGTGGGCCATTCTCTGCTGAAGATGTGAAAAGAAGATCGATACACTGCGAAACCAGCATCGACGAGAACGGAGGCATGTGCAAAAATCAGTGAAGTCTGGGACAGGGGCAGACGACGTATACTGTATATACCACGCTTATAACTCACGTAAAAGTGTTACGTGATTTCCCAATGCTATTCTGTTTTCCAACCACTTTTTACACCATTGTTTCTTCTCTCTCCTGTCCTTTTTCTTCTTGCACATATAAATAATTATTGTACACAAAACTATACGTTTAGCTTTAACTGTCCGACGACCCATGTTGTCGTACCGAACACACACAGTTTAGCCCACTGGCCGACGTTGCCTGACACAGCTCTGACTCCTCCTGCCCGTCGTCTGGCCCAAGTCATACGTTCGCCTGCCTGTGCCTACTGCCTACCTTAATTGGACTGTTTGATCTGGTAACACTGTTTCAAAGCGAGAGAATTATGGGCAAATCAGAGTGCCCGCCGTGCATTTGCCCGTCGTGTGGAAGGGCCTTTAGGGTCATGGCGTTGGTGATTGTGTTGTACCAGTGGTCTAGTGAACTGTCTATCTGCTCAGTTGTGCTATGTTCTGTGATGTGATTGTTTTGTAATGATACATTTATATCTCTCTGGAAATTCTCCCAGTTAGCGGCTTTCAAGTTGTATTTCAGAGGTCCTAACTTCTTTGTTGCGCTAGCTGAGATTGTGAAGATGATGGGGAGGTGGTCTGAGGCTGTTGCTGGTCCTCTTTCTATGTAATGGTTGTGATATATGTGTCTATTTGCCAATATGATGTCTGGTGTGGAGTGATAATTCGCTGAGAAATATGTAGAGAAGTTGGGGCCCAAGTGTGTTAATCTGTTTATGTCTATCATGTTTTTTATGCCAGTACCGACTGTATTGTTGCTATTGTGTCCTAGTATGTGATGTTTGGCATTAAGGTCTGCGAGTATGTATGTAGGTGTGCTGTTGGAGGTGAGGCTGTGAAAGTCTGGGTATGGAAAGAAGTGTCTTCGTGGGGGAATGTAGGTTGTGGCAAAATTTACAGGTCCTATATTTGTTTCTATTGTTACTTGTAATATGTCTGTAATGAAATCGTCTTTTATTTTGTGTTGTATATTGCTTTTTATTAGTATAGCACTGCCGTCGTGTAATTCGTTAGTGGAGTTAACTTTATATGTAGTGTATCCATATATTTTCAGCATTTCATTTTCGTGTAGGCCATGGCTATTTATTAGAAGAATATCTGGATCAAGATCTCTGTATATATTGGTTAGTGTATGTCTGTAGGGGTTCCAATGAGCTACGTTGTGTTGTATTATTGTGACTTTATCCATGTTGTTTTTAGGTGGAGTGTTTCCTTTGGCGTCTGTGCTTTGGTGGTGGTGGTGTTGGTTTTCTGTGTACCCCTGATCTGAGTTTTTTAAATACTTCGTCATCTACTTGATTCCAGCAACCTTGTAGATTTATTTCATTGTTGATAATTGCATAGTAAATCTCATCTTCTTCGTATTGTGTGTTAGTGTAGGACCATTTGTAAATATCTTTTTCTAAGTAGTCTTTCAGGTGTTTTTCATCGAAGGTTTCCTTTGGCCAGCCTTGAGTTTTAGAGGTGACAATAATGACACCTAGTTCCTTGCCGCTAACTTTCTCTTTCTCCATTGTGTGTTCTCGTGTTTCTGTAACTTTTGATTCTGTTTGTGCTGGTGTTCCTTCTTTTTCTGTTACTGTGTCTGTAGTCCTTGTTTGTTCAACTACTGTCATTTCCATGATTTTTTTGCTGTTAGGTACATGTGGTATGACTATTGGTGGTAGATTGTTGGCTTTCAAGGTGTCTTCTAAGATTTTGTTATAAGTTCCTGGTTCCCCTATATTACATATATGTGCATGCAAGATGCAGGTGAGAATTTTTGTTGGTGTTTCCTTTTCGATTTGTATGTCTGGTAGGGTGTATGTGGCCGTTGTCTTCTTGATGGCATCACTATAAGTATTCTGCTGGCTGCTTTGGGTCATCGTAACTTTTCTTTTGCTCTCTATTATTTTTTTCCTTTCGGGGCATCTCATTGCCAAGGTGCGGTGATCACCTCCACAATTGATACATTTCTTGTTTTTGTTGTTACATGTATGCCAGGTGTGACCTGTTTCTCCGCATTCAGAGCAAATTTTATAGTCTTTTTCTTTGGGGCATTGATTAGTGTAGTGACTCTCTATTTCATAATAGCGCATACAGGTGGTTATGGGTGTGTAGGTCTCTTCTTTTATTTGAGTTGGTGGTACTGACATCGAGAACAGTAATATTCCCTTCTCTTGTGCATTTTTTGCTGTGTTGATCTGGTGGAAGGTTATTTTTATGGTGTTGGATTTAGGAAACTTGTACAGTCCTTCTATATCGTCCATTTTTATCCATTCGTTTTGTTGGGTGATTTCATGGCGTATATCATCTTCCGAGTTCTGATAGATGTAGTCGTCCAGTCGAGTCAGAAGTATGGATCACTTAGCTTTGAGTTCCTGGGGCGTGACTGGTTCGTAGTTCTTATCTTTGAGTTGCTTGGAGATTTCTTTGGAGAGGATTTTGTCAGAGTCATCGTCCGTTCTTGTCAGCACTACGAATCCATCATTTGTTTGTATAATTTTAGTGGCGTAGATATGTTGAAGGGCCAGGATCTGGAGCAGTTCACCTTTGTATCGTTTTTTTTGGCGTTCTTATGTTTTATTTTTACTCTCCCCATTTTTCATGTGCTTTATGGGGTGAACAATACAGTGTGTATAAATGTGTATAGTGTCAGTTTCTTTGTGTGGTCCAGGACAGTAAAGGACTTGGCAGTCCCTGGCCCGGGCTGATCGCTATTCGATCTCCCTGGTCAGGCACAAACCAGCCCGATATCCACCCTGGCGCCTCAACCTATAGGACAAGACTGCTCCGAAGAGCAGGACCACAGCTACCTAACGAAGGAGAAGACTGCCTACAACCTCCCCTCCAGCGGCCTCCGTCTTCTGAAAGACGTCGCAAGGCAGGGGGAAGTTGCCTCCTGAGGAGACTTGCCTAACACCCTATTGCCCCAGACGACCGCTTCCTTAAAGCACCCCTCTAAGGGGCCCCCCTGAAGCGAGCCCAGGGGGTTCACCTTTGTACCACGGCCGTCCAGCTAATGGGCTTAAGACAATGGAAAAAAGGAAAAGGACAGAGGAAGAAAAGCCCTGCAATAACCCAGTGATAGGAAGATATTGGCAAGGGGCCTCAGCTCGTTGGTAATTCCAACGAACGCCGTGCGGGCCCCCAGCAACTCTTCCCAACCCTGGGAAACAGGAAATGTCTATGGGGAAAAAGGTCCCTTGTATGTGCACCCAGACCAGGGTAAGACTGTTTGGCTTCAGTCGGCAGCTCTCTTCTCAGATCGTTGCTGCGTCACGCCACGGCACTCGGCAATCTACCACAACTCAGCCGCTAAGGTGCCAAGAGAGTGAAGCGCAGGGCAGTGGCGATGGATGGCAGACGGCAGCTATTTCATGGCTGAATGCTACGCCTTGCCACGTAACCCAACCGTCCCCCTCGACGTGGCTGCTAAGGTGCCTTGCCGGGGAGAGAGCGAGGTGGAGTGCTTCACACTAGTGGCAGGAAGCGGGCAAAAGCAAGTCAGGCGTGCCAGAGGAGCAAAGCAGCTCAGCGGCGGGCTAACCGGCGAGCTGGTACTCTTGGTGGTGGATCTGGAGCATGGAAAGAGGTCTTGCTGCTGAAGAGAGGTCTTGCTGCCGTGAGTAGTGAAAGTGAAGTGAGGATGACTGACGTGGGTTTTTTTTTTTTTTTTTTTTTTTTTGGCCATCACCCAGACATGGGTATTAGGCCATTTTATTATTAGTTTTGTGTATTTGTATTTAAAAGTGCTTTTTTGTTAATTTGTGCTTTTTTTTAAGTTTTATTTATTTAGTTAGTTTTATTTATTTATTTATTTATTATTATTATTTTTTAATATAATAACATCAACCATACCAACCAGGAACAACAACAACAAAAACATCAGCAACAACAACAACAACAACAACAACAACAACAACAACAACAACAACAACAGACACACTTACACACACGCTTCATTCACACAGGGCACATATTCCTATTGCAAAACTATTGTCCTTTGTCAAGGCAGGGGATGGAGGGGGCAACACACAAACACACAAGGTGATTACGTAGTGTTACTACGTATTGCTTTTATTTATAAAAAAAAAAGAAAATAATAATAAAAATGAAAACATTGATATCAAATCACGCTGGATGGGATTCATACACACTTTCATACTTTTATTTACATTATATATATATATATTGGATGGGATTCATACACACTTTCATACTTTTATTTACATTATATATATTTTGGAGTGAAAAAAAAAAAAAATATATATATATATATATATATATACATAGTGCATCATATAGAATATATACACATAAATCACAACTCTCTCATTAAGTTGGTCTCAGTCAGGTAAATCATCAGTCTATCGACCACATCCGGGTGTTCGTCACCCAAAAGGGTGGTGTGCGTTAGTGTGAGGCCGCGACTCTGGCAATACGCCGCCAAGGGCCGCCTCTCCTCACGCTAACGCACACAGTGAAGCAGGATGTGCTCGACAGAGAGGGTGACATTGCATATGGAACATTGTGGTGGGAAAGCGTTGGCTATGTAGGGGAGCATGTGGGTGGGGAGGGGGCAGCCCATCCTGAGGCGTGCGAGGACAACCTCCTCCCGCCTTGTGGGGCGATTGGAGGAAGCCCACTCGCCTTGGATGGGTTTGATGGTTTGTAGGTGGAGGTTATCCCAGTGACTCTGCCATAGGAGTTTTGCTGATGATTTAACAACTGAGAGACATGACTGCAGATCCCGACAGAGGTTCCACGCTCCCTCGAGCTCTGCGGCAGACCGAGCTAGCATGTCAGCCTGTTCATTCCCGCGTATATTGGAATGTCCAGGCACCCAAATCAGTGAGAAGGATTTATGACTTGAATTTCATTTATCAATGATGTTGCCCTGGATTTAATTTGTATCCGTATGGCCGGACTCTATTGCCTGAAGGGCTGACATAGAGTCCGAAAAAATAATAATTGAATGATACATGAATTTAAAGCATAGTCTATGGCTTTATCAATTGTAAAAATTTCAGCGGAAAAGACCGATGTATGAGTCGGCAGTTGGAACGTGAGGGCACATTCACACAACCATACGCTTGCACCCACACATTTATCCGTCTTGGAGCCGTCAGTATATACATGTAGTGATAGAGGGAGGCCAACGATGAGGGCCCGGAAGTGTTTGTGGAGCTCCGTCTCGGCAACAACAGCCTTCTTCCCCCTTATCCATGTTGTGATGATGGATGTTTGTTGTTTCTTCCATGGGGGAAGGGAGGGCAGCACGAGGCGGTCCGCATCGTCCAGTCTCACTCCTGTTTGTTGGCATAGAGCGTAAGTCTGACTGAGACTGGATGGTGGAGCGCAGTGTGGAGGTGGTGGTGCTGCCAGATGATCTTGCTTGCTGTGTTGCCAAGGGGCTCTTTCCGGGCGGTTTTTATCCCATATGATAACAATAGGACATCGCGACGGTGTTTTAGTGGTGGTATTTTGGCCTCAACCTCCATCCTCGCCACACGAGTGCAGCGCAGGGCTCCAAGACACATTCTCACACATTCATTCTGTAAAACATCCAACCTCCTCAATGTTGGTTTCGACCCAGACCCATACACCGGTGAGCCATAGTCTAAATGAGAACGAATTAAGGACTTGTACACCATTAATAAAGATTTTCTGTCTGCTCCCCATGAAGTACCACGGAGGTATTTGAGGGCATTGATTTTCTTATGGCAACGGATAAGTAGTTCATTAATGTGGGTCTTCCAATTGAGTCTGCTGTCAAAATGCAGACCCAAGAATTTGACTGAATTTTTAAATGGTATCGGCTGGCCTTGAAGAGTTAATTGCAAATCAGGTATGTTACGTCTAGTAAAAACAACACCGATACACTTAGCAACGGAAAACTTAAATCCCCACAAAGAGGCCCAATGCTGAACGGAATCAAGAGCATCCTGAATCCGCCACGCTGAGAACTGAGCGTTAGGCGAGGAGTGCCATAACGCACAGTCGTCAGCGTAGAGTGAGTATTTAAGATTCCTGGGGACGGGAGCTGTGGACACAATATCATTAATCATAATACAAAATAATATAGGACTAAGAACACTACCCTGCGACACCCCGTTCTCCTGGACGAAAACATCCGAGATTACGTTACCAGGAAGCTTGACAGAGAATGTTCTGTCCTGTAGAAAATTAAAAACAAAAATGGGCAAGTTACCTCTGAAGCCATGAGCGTAGAGTTTTATGAGGATACCGTGTCGCCATGTCATGTCAAAGGCTTTGTGGATGTCTAGGAACACCCCTATCATGAATTCTTTTTTGGCAAATGCCTCTGAAATGCAATGCTCTAGGTGTGTTAGGTGATCCATGGTGCTTCGATACTTACGAAACCCCGACTGCTCATCACCTAACAAACCCTTCGCTTCTAAAACAAAAAGCAGCCTTCGCTTTACCATACGTTCCATGACCTTACATAGACAACTCGTGAGCGCAATAGGGCGAAACGCACTGGGGTCCGTAAGGCGTCCAGTCTTTTGTGGGATTGGGATGGTATGAGCAAAGCCCCAAAACTTAGGAAACGTGTAGGTGGTCCATATTTTATTGTATAGGAATAATAATTTAGTGATAGAATGGTGGCCGAGATGTTGTAACATAATATATGAAATAAGGGCAAGAAGGAGTTCATCCAACGTAAACTCTGTGTTGTAGTCCGAGTTTACGCCTCCCGTGGCAAAGTTTGGGACTGAGAGTTCTGCCTCCTCCTTGCGGGGGAGGAAGGCAGGGGTGTAGTAGGCAGAACTGCTTGCCTGATAAAAATGGTGGGCTATTGCATTTGCTATATCTTGTCTGTTGTCAATTATTTGGTTATTTATGTTTAATGTGTTTATTGGGTTGTACGGTTTTTTATTGTTTAATATGTTTATTGTTTGCCACACTTTTGATAGTGGTGTGGTGCGGTTAACTGATGATATAAATTGTTTGCACGAGTCTGATTTTGCATTACGGATGACTTTCCTTGCCTGAGCCCTTGCCTTTTTATAGGCTATGAAGTTTGCTTGACTGGGCTGCTGGCTGAAATGCCTGTATCGCCTATTACGTTCACGAAGTGCTTGTCGGCAATCCGTTGTCTACCATGAAACTCCATGCTTAGTGTGAACTGTAGAAGTTTTCGGAATAGAAACCTCGGCGGCGTGTAATATGGATCGCGTTGCGTTGCTGACCATCGTGTCAATGTCCTCGCCAGATATATCCACGTCGGCAATCCCACGGAAGGTTGCCCAATCTGCTCTCTTAAAGTTGAACTTGGGAGTGCGGGGGGTGGGCGGGATGTCGCGTGAGTAAGCGATACAGATGGGTAGATGGTCACTTCCGTGGGAGTCGTCGATGACTTCCCAGGAGAAGTCAGGGAGTATACCCGGCGATAACAATGACAGATCAATGGCAGACGCGTTACCAGTCCGATCATCTACATGAGTCGCACTTCCATCGTTCAGAAGACAGAGGTTTGTCTGCAACATAATGTCAACTATCTGCTCCTCTCGTACACTTGACCTCTCACTTCCCCATTGCTGATGATGGGCGTTAAATTCGCCAAGTACTAGCCTGTTGCCGGGAAGCTGGCTAATCAGTGATGTAATGTTGTTATCAACAGTGGGGGTATTGGGAGGCAAGTAGAGGGAACATATAGCCAGATACGTGTTGTTGAATCTCACCCTGCACGCGACAGCTTCCAGAGGTGTATTCAACGTCACTTCTGTTTGTGTTAGTGTTTTGTGTATGTATATGGCAACGCCGTGTCCCTCATATCTTCTATACGGATGGTAGTGTTTTTAGCACTGTAGGATCAGGCTGATCCTGCAGTCTCGTCTCCTGTAGACAAATAACAGACGGCCTGTGTATGTTCACTAAAAGTGACAAATATGAATCTTTATTTCGAATACTTCTGCAGTTCCACTGTAACACCTTGAACATTATGGCTTAAGAGTGGAGATGGCGGCCGTGTTTCTTGGTCCTTTTGCGCTCAGAGGAGCTGCCGGGGGACCTCTCCCGGCCCTTACTAGTGGTGACATCCATTGGGTCATCAATCGTTAACTCCCCGGAGCTCGTCGAGAGGGAGCGAGCGTGAGAGCTCCTCCTCGAGGGCGCGGGAGCTGCGACGACATGAGAAGGGCGAGTACGTTTTAGTTTTGTTAGATTCAGTTTATCAGTCTTGTCAGTCTTTTCACTTTTACTGGAAGTACGAGAGATAACTGACAGATATGGAGCAGAGGAAGTCATAGCAGTAGAAGTTTTAGTGGAAGTGGATGTAGTTTTTTCAGGTGATGAGGCAGAGGTTGAAGGGGAAACTGTGGAGGTAGATGAGGCAGGCAACGGATCGGTCTGAATACCAATAGTGCACATCTTGGGAGGCGCCCTTACTGCTGAAGCATAAGAAGCGTTTGAAGCAGGTGCGGACTGCGTCTGCTTCACTCTCATCCTTGCTTCATAGTAGGAAATCCCTTCAGTAGCTTTCACTGTGCAGATCTCTTTTTCCAATTTCCACGCGGGGCAATCGCGCGAGGAAGTGGAATGAGCACCTTCACAGTTACGGCACTTTTGGACAAGAGATGTACATTGGTCTGCAGAATGACCCTCATCTGAACATCTACCGCAGTAGGCGTGGGAAGACCGACAAGCATTTCCATGGTGTCCATAAAGTTGACAATTGAAGCAACGGAGAGGATTCGGAATGTAGGGACGAACGAAAACCGACTCATATCCTACATGAACCCTATCCGGCAATTTAGCAGCACTGAAAGTTAAAATAACAGATGCTGTGCTCATTCTGGTGCCGTCAACATTCTTAGTGATCTTACGAGCTTCAATTACATCCTGGTCAGCCATGCAATCAGTAATCTCTGCCTCATCCATATCCACAAAATCGCGGTGGGAGGCAACTCCCCGACACGAGTTCATAGATACTGGAATGAAAGCCTCGATCTCGCTGTCATGGATGGTTCGGAGCTTCAACAATGACTTTACTTGACTAACGTTAAGGGTCTGAACTAATAGGTCACCACTGGCAAGTTTCTTTACATTTACTACATTTCCAATGTTACAATCGATAACTTTTTTTATGATGAATGAATTTACATTTGAGAGGCGGGTCGAAGTCTTTGAATGTAGAGTCACAAAAGTCGCTTTCTGGGGTCAATATTTAGTCTGGCGGTCGGGAGTCGTCGATCAGTGCCCTCCCTCCCCCTTGGAGGGGGAGGGGAGGAGGGTCCGTCCGGCATGGAGGGGGTACACCCCCCTCCTACTGGAGGGGAGCGGGACGCAAGTGGGAGGAGATCAGGGAAGAGTTTTCTAAGGTCAGATTGTCCTGCCAAACCACTCTATGGGGGCCGGACGGTGTTAATTCACCCCAAAAGCACGCTCACTGAGGCGGATCCTCCGTAGGTAAGAGAGGAAAGACCATCTGACACGGTGGCAACAGACACCTTCTGTTGCCGCTAAGGACAGGGTAGTGAGAAGCAAATCTAAAATCACGGGTCAATGGGAATCCTAACTTTATTTATCTAAAACCCTATGCCAGATGGGCGTAAAAAAATCTCCGCAAAGGTGGCAGACAGACAGGGCTTTAGAGCACGTGTTGGTGGCACGGTGTCTGGGCTCAGTCTGCTCTGTGACGTGTTTTTTTTTTTTTTTTTTTTTTTTTTATGGCCATCACCCAGACATGGGTATTAGGCCAATTTTATTATTAGGTTAGTGTATTTGTATATACAAGTGCTTTATTTATTTATTTATTTGTGTTTTATATTATTTTAAAGTTTTTTTTATGTTTTTGTTTTATTTATTTATTTATTTATTTTTATTTATTTATTTTTTTTAAATAACATCAACCATAATAACAACAAAACAACAACAACAAACACAACAACATCAACAACAACAACAATAACAACAGTCACACTTACACACACGCTTCATTCACATAGGGCACCTATTCCTATTGCAAAACTATTGTCCTTTGTCAAGGCAGGGGATGGAGGGGGCAACACACAAACACACAAGGTGACTACGTAGTGTTACTACGTATTGCTTTTATTTATAAAAATAAAAAATATAAAAAAATAGAAAAATAAATTAATTAAAAAAAATATATATTAATAAATAAAAATAAACATTTACATCAAATGAAGCTGGATGGAATTCATACACACTTTCATACTTTTATTTACATTATGTATATATTGGAGTGAAAAAAATATACATAGTGCATCATATATGTAGACTATATACACATAAATCACAACTCTCTCATTAAGTTGGTCTCAGTCAAGTAAATCATCAGTCTATCAACTACATCCGGGTGTTCGTCACCCAGAAGGGTTGTCTGCGTTAGCGTGAGGCCGCGACTCTGGCAATACGCCGCCAAGGGCCGCCTCTCCTCACGATATTGCACACAGTGAAGCAGGATGTGCTCGACAGAGAGGGTGACATTGCATACGGAACATTGTGGTGGGAAAGCGTTGGCTATGTAGGGGGAGCATGTGGGTGGGGAGGGTGCAGCCCATCCTGAGGCGTGCGAGGACAACTTCCTCCCGCCTTGTGGGGCGATTGGAGGAAGCCCACTCGCCTAGGATGGGTTTGATGGTTTGTAGGTGGAGGTTGTCCCAGTGACTCTGCCACAGGAGTTTTGCTGATTATTTAACAACTGACAGACATGACTGCAGATCCCGACGGAGGTTCCACGCTCCCTCGAGCTCTCCGGCAGACCGAGCTAGCATGTCAGCCTGTTCATTCCCGCGAATATTTGAATGTCCAGGCACCCAAATCAGTGAGAAGGATTTACGAATTGAATTTAATTTATTAATGATGTTGCCCTGGATTTCATTTGTATCCGTACGGCCGGACTCTATTGCCTGAAGGGCTGACATAGAGTCCGAAAAAATTGTAATTGAATGATGAGATGAATTTAAAGCATAATCTATGGCTTTGTCAATTGCAAAAACTTCAGCGGAAAAGACCGATGTATGAGTCGGCAGTCGGAACCTGAGGGCACATTCACACGACCACACACTTGCACCCACACATTCATCCGTCTTGGAGCCGTCAGTATATATGTGTAGGGATGGAGGGAGGCCAGCGATGAGGGCCCGAAAGCATTGATGGATTTCAGCCTCGGCAACAACAGCCTTCTTCCCCCTTATCCATGTTGTGTTGATTGATGGTTGCTGTTTCTTCCAAGGGGGAAGTGTGGGCAGCACGAGGCGATCCGCATCGTCCAGTCTCACGCCCGTTTGTTGGCATAGAGCGTAAAGTCTGACAGAGACTGGACGGTGGATCACAGTGTGGAGGTGGTGGTGCTGCCAGACGATCTTGCTCGCTGTGTTGCCGAGGGTCGCTTTCCGGGCGGTTTTTATCCCATACGATAGGAGTAATGCATCGCGACGGTGTTGCAGCGGTGGTATGTTGGCCTCAACCTTCATCCTTGCCACACGAGTGCAGCGCAGGGCTCCAAGACACATTCTCACACATTCATTCTGCAAAACATCCAACCTCCTCACTGTTGGTTCCGACCCAGACCCATACACCGGTGAGCCATAGTCTAAATGAGAGCGAATTAAGGACTTGTACACCATTAATAAAGATTTTCTGTCTGCTCCTCATGAAGTACCACGGAGGTATTTGAGGACATTGATTTTTTTTACGGCAACGGATAAGTAATTCATTAATGTGGGTCTTCCAATTGAGTCTGCTGTCAAAATGCAGACCCAAGAATTTGACTGAATTTTGAAATGGTATCGGCTGGCCTTGAAGAGTTAATTGCAAATCAGGTACGTTACGTCTAGTAGAAACAACACCGATACACTTAGCAACGGAAAACTTAAATCCCCACAAAGAGGCCCAATGCTGAACGGAATCAAGAGCATCCTGAATCCGCCACGCTGAGAACTGAGCGTTAGGCGAGGAGTGCCATAACGCACAGTCGTCAGCGTACAGTGAGTATTTAAGATTCCTGGGGACGGGAGTTGTGGACAGAATATCATTAATCATAATACAAAATAATATAGGACTAAGAACACTACCCTGCGGCACCCCGTTCTCCTGGACGAAAACGTCCGAGATTACGTTACCAGGAAGCTTGACAGAGAATGTTCTGTCCTGTAGGAAATTATAAACAAAAATGGGCAAGTTACCTCTGAAGCCATGAGCGTAGAGTTTCGTGAGGATTCCGTGTCGCCATGTCATGTCGAAGGCTTTGTGGATGTCTAGGAACACCCCTATCATGAATTCTTTTTTGGCAAATGCCTCTGAAATGCAATGCTCTAGGTGTGTTAGGTGATCCATCGTGCTTCGGTACGTCCGAAACCCCGACTGTTCATCACCTAACAAACCCTTCGCTTCTAAAACAAAAAGCAGCCTTCGCTTTACCATACGTTCCATGACCTTACATAGACAGCTCGTGAGCGCAATAGGGCGAAACGCACTGGGGTCCGTAAGGCGTCCAGTCTTTTTGGGGATTGGGATAGTATGAGCAAAGCCCCAAGACTTAGGAAACGTGTGGGTGGTCCATATTTTGTTGTAGAGCAATAATAATTTAGTGATAGAATGGTGGCCGAGATGTTGTAACATGATATATGAAATATTATCTGGACCTGGACTGGAGCCTTTACAGTATTTCAGGGCAAGAAGGAGTTCATCCAACGTAAACTCTGTGTTGTAGTCCGAGTTTACGCCTCCCGTGGCAAAGTTTGGGACTGAGAGTTCTGCCTCCTCCTTACGGGGAAGGAAGGCAGGGGTATAGTAGGCGGAACTGCTAGCGTGATGAAAATGTTGAGCTATTGTATTGGCTATTTCTTTTTTGTCATCTATTACATTGTTGTTTATTACAAGAGTATTTATTGGTGTATAAGTTTTTTTTATTATTAAATATGTTTACTATCTGCCACACTTTTGAAACGGGTGTGGTGCGATTTACTGTAGATATGAATTCCCTGAAAAAGTCACTTTTTGCATTACGGATGACTTTCCTTGCCTGAGCCCTTGCCTTTTTATAGGCTATGAAGTTTGCTTGACTGGGCTGCTTGCTGAAATGCCTGTATCGCCCATTACGCTCACGAAGTGCTTGTCGGCAATCCGTTGTCCACCATGAAACTCCATGCTTAGTGTGAACTGTAGAAGTTTTCGGAATAGAAGCCTCGGCGGCGTGTAATATGGATCGTGTTGCGTTGCTGACCATCGTGTCAATGTCTTCGCCAGATATATCCACGTCGGCAATCCCACGGAAGGTTGCCCAATCTGCTCTCTTAAAGTTGAACTTGAGAGTGCGGGGGGTGGGCGGGATGTCGCGTGAGTAAGAGATACAGATGGGTAGATGGTCACTTCCGTGGGAGTCGTCGATGACTTCCCAGGAGAAGTCAGGGACTATACCCGGCGATAACAATGACAGATCAATGGAAGACGCGTTACCAGTCCGATCATCTACACGAGTCGCACTTCCATCGTTCAGAAGACAGAGGTTTGTCTGCAACATAATGTCAACTATCTGCTCCCCACGTACACATGACCTCTCACTTCCCCATTGTTGATGATGGTCGTTAAAGTCGCCAAGTACTAGCCAGTTGCCCGGAAGCTGGCTAATCAGTGATGTAATGTCGTCATCAACAATGAAGGCATTGGGAGGCAAGTAGAGGGAACATATAGCCAGATACGTGTTGTTGAATCTCACCCTGCACGCGACAGCTTCCAGAGGTGTATTCAACGTCACTTCTGTTTGTGTTAGTGTTTTGTGTATGTATATGGCAACACCGTGTCCCTCATATCTTCTATACGGATGGTAGTGTTTTAGCACTGTAGGATCAGGCTGATCCTGCAGTCTCGTCTCCTGTAGACAAATAACAGACGGCCTGTGTATGTTCACTAAAAGTGACAAATATGAATCTTTATTTCGAATACGTCTACAGTTCCACTGTAACACCTTGAACATTATGGCTTAAGAGTGGAGGTGGTGGCCGTGTTTCTTGGTCCTTTTGCGCTCAGAAGAGCTGCCGGGAGACCTCTCCCGGCCCTTACTAGTGGTGACATCCATTATGTCATCAATTGTTAACTCCCCGGAGCTCGTCGAGAGGAAGCGAGCGTGACAACTCCTCCTCGAGGGCGCGGGAGCTGCGACGACATGAGAAGGGCGAGTGCGTTCAAGTTTTGTTAAATTTAGTTTATCAGACTTGTCAGTCTTTTCACTCTTACTGGGAGTAGAGAGATAGCTGACAGATATGGAGCAGAGGAAGTTATAGCAGTAGAAGTTTTAGTTGAAGTGGATGTAGTTTTATCAGGTGATGAGGCAGAGGTTGAAGGGGAAACTGTAGAGGTAGATGAGTCAGGCAACGGATCAGTCTGGATTCCAATAGTGCACATCTTGGGAGGAGCCCTTACTGCTGAAGCATAAGAAGCGTTTGAAGCAGGTGCGGACTGCGTCTGCTTCACTCTCATCCTTGCTTCATAGTAGGAAATCCCTTCAGTAGCTTTCACTGTGCAGATCTCTTTTTCCAATTTCCACGCGGGGCAATCGCGCGAGAAAGTGGAATGAGCACCTTCACAGTTACGGCACTTTTGGACAAGAGATGTACATTGGTCTGCAGAATGACCCTCATCTGAACATCTACCGCAGTAGGCGTGGGAAGACCGACAAGCATTTCCATGGTGTCCATAAAGTTGACAATTGAAGCAACGGAGAGGATTCGGAATGTAGGGACGAACGGAAACCGACTCATATCCTACATGAACCCTATCCGCAATTTAGCAGCACTGAAAGTTAAAATAACAGATGCTGTGCTCATTCTGGTGCCGTCAACATTCTTAGTGATCTTACGAGCTTCAATTACATCCTGGTCAGCCATGCAATCAGTAATCTCGGTCTCATCCATATCCACAAAATCGCGGTGGGAGGCAACTCCCCGACACGAGTTCATAGATACTGGAATGAAAGCCTCGATCTCGATGTCATGGATGGAGCTTTAACAATGACTTTACTTGACTAACGTTAAGGGTCTGAACTAATAGGTCACCACTGGCAAGTTTCTTTACATTTACTACATTTCCAATGTTACAATCGATAACTTTTTTTATGATGAAAGAATTTACATTTGAGAGGCGGGTCGAAGTCTTTTAATGTAGAGTCACAAAAGTCGCTTTGTTGGGATCAATGTTCAGTCTGGCGGTCGGGGGTCGTCGATCAGTGCCCTCCCTCCCCCTTGGAGGGGGAGGGGAGGAGGGTCCGTCTGGCATGGAGGGGGTACACCTCCTTCCTACAGGAGGGGAGCGGGACTCAAGTAGGAGGAGGTCAGGGAGGAGTTTCCTAAGGTCAGATTGTCCTGCCAAACCACTCTATGGGGGCCGGACGGTGTTATTTCACCCCAAAAGCAAGCTCACTGAGGTGGATCCTCCGTAGGTGAGAGAGGAAAGACAATCTGACACGGTGGCAACAGACACCTTCTGTTGCCGCTAAGGACAAGGGTAGTGAGAAGCAAATCTAAAATCACGGGTCAATGGGAAGCCTAACTTTATTTATCTAAATCCTAGGCCAGATGGGCGTACAAAATAATCCACGAAAAGGTGGCAGGCAGACAGTGCTACAGGACACGTGTTAGTGGCACGGTGTCTGGGCTCAGTCTGTGTGACGTGAGGAACGCCGGTCGTGATTCATATACCGCGCCTTTTTTTTTTTTTTTTTTTTTTTTTTTTTTTTTTTTTTTTTTTTTTTTTTTTTTTTAATGGCCATCACCCAGACATGGGTGTTAGGCCAATTTTATTATTAGGTTATTGTATTTGTATATACAAGTGCTTTTTTTATTTATTTATTTGTGTTTTATATTATTTTAAAGTTTTTTTTTGTTTTTTTTTTATTTATTTATTTATTTTTTTTTATTTATTTATTATTTTTTTTAAGTAACATCAACCATAATAACAACAAAACAACAACAACAAACACAACAACATCAACAACAACAACAATAACAACAGTCACACTTACACACACGCTTCATTCACATAGGGCACCTATTCCTATTGCACAACTATTGTCTTTTGTCAAGGCAGGGGATGGAGGGGGCAACACACAAACACACAAGGTAACTACGTAGTGTTACTACGTATTGCTTTTATTAAAAAAAAAAAAAAATGTAATAATAAGAAAATAATAGTAAAAATGAAAACATTGATATCAAATCACGCTGGATGGGATTCATACAAACTTTCATACTTTTATTTACATTATATATATTTATATATATATATATATATATATATATATATATATATATATATATATATATATATATATCTATATATATATATATCTATATATATATATATATATATATATATATATATATATATATATATATATATATTGGAGTGAAAAAATATACATAGTGCATCATATAGAATATATACACATAAATCACAACTCTCTCATTAAGTTGGTCTCAGTCAGGTAAATCATTAGTCTATCGACCACATACGAGTGTTCGTCACCCAGAAGGGTGGTCTGCGTTAGCGTGAGGCCGCGACTCTGGCAATACGCCACCAAGGGCCGTCTCTCCTCACGATAACGCACACAGTGAAGCAGGATGTGCTCGACAGAGAGGGTGACATTGCATACAGAGCATTGTGGTGGGAATGCGTTGGCGATGTAGGGGAGCATGTGGGTGGGGAGGGTGCAGCCCATCCTGAGGCGTGCGAGGACAACCTCCTCCCGCTTTGTGGGGCGATTGGAAGAAGCCCACTCGCCTAGGATGGGTTTGATGGTTTGTAGGTGGAGGTTGTCCCAGTGACTCTGCCACAGGAGTTTTGCTGATGATTGAACAACTGAGAGACATGACTGCAGATCCCGACGGAGGTTCCACGCTCCCTCGAGCTCTGCGGCAGACCGAGCTAGCATGTCAGCCTGTTCATTCCCGCGAATATTAGAATGTCCAGGCACCCAAATCAGTGAGAAGGATTTACGACTTGAATTTAATTTATTAATGATGTTGCCCTGGATTTCATTTGTATCCGTACGGCCGGACTCTATTGCCTGAAGGGCTGACATAGAGTCCGAAAAAATTGTAATTGAATGATGAGATGAATTTAAAGCATTATCTATGGCTTTGTCAATTGCAAAAATTTCAGCGGAAAAGACCGATGTATGAGTCGGCAGTCGGAACCTGAGGGCACATTCACACGACCACACACTTGCACCCACACATTCATCCGTCTTGGAGCCGTCAGTATATATGTGTAGGGATGGAGGGAGGCCAGCGATGAGGGCCCGGAAGCATTGATGGATTTCAGCCTCGGCAACAACAGCCTTCTTCCCCCTTATCCATGTTGTGTTGATTGATGGTTGCTGTTTCTTCCAAGGGGGAAGGGGGGGCAGCACGAGGCGATCCGCATCGTCCAGTCTCACGCCCGTTTGTTGGCATAGAGCGTAAAGTCTGACAGAGACTGGACGGTGGATCACAGTGTGGAGGTGGTGGTGCTGCCAGACGATCTTACTTGCTGTGTTGCCGAGGGTCGCTTTCCGGGCGGTTTTTATCCCATACGATAGGAGTAATGCATCGCGACGGTGTTGCAGCGGTGGTATGTTGGCCTCAACCTCCATCCTTGCCACACGAGTGCAGCGCAGGGCTCCAAGACACATTCTCACACATTCATTTTGCAAAACATCCAACCTCCTCAAGGTTGGTTCCGACCCAGACCCATACACCGGTGAGCCATAGTCTAAATGAGAGCGAATTAAGGACTTGTACACCATTAATAAAGATTTTCTGTCTGCTCCCCATGAAGTACCACGGAGGTATTTGAGGACATTGATTTTTTTACGGCAACGGATAAGTAATTCATTAATGTGGGTCTTCCAATTGAGTCGGCTGTCAAAATGCAGACCCAAGAATTTGACTGAATTTTGAAATGGTATCGGCTGGCCTTGAAGAGTTAATTGCAAATCAGGTACGTTACGTCTAGTAAAAACAACACCGATACACTTAGCAACGGAAAACTTAAATCCCCACAAAGAGGCCTAATGCTGAACGGAATCAAGAGCATCCTGAATCCGCCCCGCTGAGAACTGAGCGTTAGGCGAGGAGTGCCATAACGCACAGTCGTCAGCGTACAGTGAGTATTTAAGATTCCTGGGGATGGGAGGGGTGGACAGAATATCATTAATCATAA
>CM035193.1:10626655-10649882 GCA_020233015.1 Callinectes sapidus
TATATCTATATATCTATATATCTATATATATATATATATATATATATATATATATATATATATATATATATATATATATATATATATAATGTAAAGAAAAGTATGAAAGTGTGTATGAATTCCATCCAGCGTGATTTGATATCAATGTTTTCATTTTTATTATTATTTTCTTCTTCTTATTATTTTTTTTTATAAATAAAAGCAATACGTAGTAACACTACGTAATCACCTTGTGTGTTTGTGTGTTGCCCCCTCCATCCCCTGCCTTGACAAAGGACAATAGTTTTGCAATAGGAATATGTGCCCTGTGTGAATGAAGCGTGTGTGTAAGTGTGTCTGTTGTTGTTGTTGTTGTTGTTGTTGTTGTTGTTGTTGTTGTTGCTGATGTTTTTGTTGTTGTTGTTCCTGGTTGGTATGGTTGATGTTATTATATTAAAAAAAAAAAAATATAAAAAATAAATAAATAAAACTAACTAAATAAATAAAACTTAAAAAAAGCACAAATTAACAAAAAAGCACTTTTAAATACAAATACACAAAACTAATAATAAAATGGCCTAATACCCATGTCTGGGTGATGGCCAAAAAAAAAAAAAAAAAAAACCCACGTCAGTCATCCTCACTTCACTTTCACTACTCACGGCAGCAAGACCTCTCTTCAGCAGCAAGACCTCTTTCCATGCTCCAGATCCACCACCAAGAGTACCAGCTCGCCGGTTAGCCCGCCGCTGAGCTGCTTTGCTCCTCTGGCACGCCTGACTTGCTTTTGCCCGCTTCCTGCCACTAGTGTGAAGCACTCCACCTCGCTCTCTCCCCGGCAAGGCACCTTAGCAGCCACGTCGAGGGGGACGGTTGGGTTACGTGGCAAGGCGTAGCATTCAGCCATGAAATAGCTGCCGTCTGCCATCCATCGCCACTGCCCTGCGCTTCACTCTCTTGGCACCTTAGCGGCTGAGTTGTGGTAGATTGCCGAGTGCCGTGGCGTGACGCAGCAACGATCTGAGAAGAGAGCTGCCGACTGAAGCCAAACAGTCTTACCCTGGTCTGGGTGCACATACAAGGGACCTTTTTCCCCATAGACATTTCCTGTTTCCCAGGGTTGGGAAGAGTTGCTGGGGGCCCGCACGGCGTTCGTTGGAATTACCAACGAGCTGAGGCCCCTTGCCAATATCTTCCTATCACTGGGTTATTGCAGGGCTTTTCTTCCTCTGTCCTTTTCCTTTTTTCCATTGTCTTAAGCCCATTAGCTGGACGGCCGTGGTACAAAGGTGAACCCCCTGGGCTCGCTTCAGGGGGGCCCCTTAGAGGGGTGCTTTAAGGAAGCGGTCGTCTGGGGCAATAGGGTGTTAGGCAAGTCTCCTCAGGAGGCAACTTCCCCCTGCCTTGCGACGTCTTTCAGAAGACGGAGGCCGCTGGAGGGGAGGTTGTAGGCAGTCTTCTCCTTCGTTAGGTAGCTGTGGTCCTGCTCTTCGGAGCAGTCTTGTCCTATAGGTTGAGGCGCCAGGGTGGATATCGGGCTGGTTTGTGCCTGACCAGGGAGATCGAATAGCGATCAGCCCGGGCCAGGGACTGCCAAGTCCTTTACTGTCCTGGACCACACAAAGAAACTGACACTATACACATTTATACACACTGTATTGTTCACCCCATAAAGCACATGAAAAATGGGGAGAGTAAAAATAAAACATAAGAACGCCAAAAAAAACGATACAAAGGTGAACTGCTCCAGATCCTGGCCCTTCAACATATCTACGCCACTAAAATTATACAAACAAATGATGGATTCGTAGTGCTGACAAGAACGGACGATGACTCTGACAAAATCCTCTCCAAAGAAATCTCCAAGCAACTCAAAGATAAGAACTACGAACCAGTCACGCCCCAGGAACTCAAAGCTAAGTGATACATACTTCTGACTCGACTGGACGACTACATCTATCAGAACTCGGAAGATGATATACGCCATGAAATCACCCAACAAAACGAATGGATAAAAATGGACGATATAGAAGGACTGTACAAGTTTCCTAAATCCAACACCATAAAAATAACCTTCCACCAGATCAACACAGCAAAAAATGCACAAGAGAAGGGAATATTACTGTTCTCGATGTCAGTACCACCAACTCAAATAAAAGAAGAGACCTACACACCCATAACCACCTGTATGCGCTATTATGAAATAGAGAGTCACTACACTAATCAATGCCCCAAAGAAAAAGACTATAAAATTTGCTCTGAATGCGGAGAAACAGGTCACACCTGGCATACATGTAACAACAAAAACAAGAAATGTATCAATTGTGGAGGTGATCACCGCACCTTGGCAATGAGATGCCCCGAAAGGAAAAAAATAATAGAGAGCAAAAGAAAAGTTACGATGACCCAAAGCAGCCAGCAGAATACTTATAGTGATGCCATCAAGAAGACAACGGCCACATACACCCTACCAGACATACAAATCGAAAAGGAAACACCAACAAAAATTCTCACCTGCATCTTGCATGCACATATATGTAATATAGGGGAACCAGGAACTTATAACAAAATCTTAGAAGACACCTTGAAAGCCAACAATCTACCACCAATAGTCATACCACATGTACCTAACAGCAAAAAAATCATGGAAATGACAGTAGTTGAACAAACAAGGACTACAGACACAGTAACAGAAAAAGAAGGAACACCAGCACAAACAGAATCAAAAGTTACAGAAACACGAGAACACACAATGGAGAAAGAGAAAGTTAGCGGCAAGGAACTAGGTGTCATTATTGTCACCTCTAAAACTCAAGGCTGGCCAAAGGAAACCTTCGATGAAAAACACCTGAAAGACTACTTAGAAAAAGATATTTACAAATGGTCCTACACTAAAACACAATACGAAGAAGATGAGATTTACTATGCAATTATCAACAATGAAATAAATCTACAAGGTTGCTGGAATCAAGTAGATGACGAAGTATTTAAAAAACTCAGATCAGGGGTACACAGAAAACCAACACCACCACCACCAAAGCACAGACGCCAAAGGAAACACTCCACCTAAAAACAACATGGATAAAGTCACAATAATACAACACAACGTAGCTCATTGGAACCCCTACAGACATACACTAACCAATATATACAGAGATCTTGATCCAGATATTCTTCTAATAAATAGCCATGGCCTACACGAAAATGAAATGCTGAAAATATATGGATACACTACATATAAAGTTAACTCCACTAACGAATTACACGACGGCAGTGCTATACTAATAAAAAGCAATATACAACACAAAATAAAAGACGATTTCATTACAGACATATTACAAGTAACAATAGAAACAAATATAGGACCTGTAAATTTTGCCACAACCTACATTCCCCCACGAAGACACTTCTTTCCATACCCAGACTTTCACAGCCTCACCTCCAACAGCACACCTACATACATACTCGCAGACCTTAATGCCAAACATCACATACTAGGACACAATAGCAACAATACAGTCGGTACTGGCATAAAAAACATGATAGACATAAACAGATTAACACACTTGGGCCCCAACTTCTCTACATATTTCTCAGCGAATTATCACTCCACACCAGACATCATATTGGCAAATAGACACATATATCACAACCATTACATAGAAAGAGGACCAGCAACAGCCTCAGACCACCTCCCCATCATCTTCACAATCTCAGCTAGCGCAACAAAGAAGTTAGGACCTCTGAAATACAACTTGAAAGCCGCTAACTGGGAGAATTTCCAGAGAGATATAAATGTATCATTACAAAACAATCACATCACAGAACATAGCACAACTGAGCAGATAGACAGTTCACTAGACCACTGGTACAACACAATCACCAACGCCATGACCCTAAAGGCCCTTCCACACGACGGGCAAATGCACGGCGGGCACTCTGATTTGCCCATAATTCTCTCGCTTTGAAACAGTGTTACCAGATCAAACAGTCCAATTAAGGTAGGCAGTAGGCACAGGCAGGCGAACGTATGACTTGGGCCAGACGACGGGCAGGAGGAGTCAGAGCTGTGTCAGGCAACGTCGGCCAGTGGGCTAAACTGTGTGTGTTCGGTACGACAACATGGGTCGTCGGACAGTTAAAGCTAAACGTATAGTTTTGTGTACAATAATTATTTATATGTGCAAGAAGAAAAAGGACAGGAGAGAGAAGAAACAATGGTGTAAAAAGTGGTTGGAAAACAGAATAGCATTGGGAAATCACGTAACACTTTTACGTGAGTTATAAGCGTGGTATATACAGTATACGTCGTCTGCCCCTGTCCCAGACTTCACTGATTTTTGCACATGCCTCCGTTCTCGTCGATGCTGGTTTCGCAGTGTATCGATCTTCTTTTCACATCTTCAGCAGAGAATGGCCCACTACCGTTGTTCATGTGTTCTGCTATTTTCTGCAGTGCTGTGGCCTTTTTGTCTCTATTTCTATATTCCACACACACGATTCCTCTCTGTACAAATCTATTAAATGCCAGGTTGCTTCCCTTGTTCACTTCCCCATGACCGTCTGGACAGACATGAGTGCACTCTATCTAGTCGACAATAGATACAGATACCCACGGAGGGCACGGTGTTGACTTGTAACATCGTGTGTCTGGCAACGTGGTTCCCAGTCAGGCGGCCATCCAGTGCTTCAACAACGGGCACTGACACTTCGATGGTTTGCCTGTGGTTTCCTCGTCTATGACGTCATCTAAACTCGTGATCGCCACCCAAACAACAGACAATTGGTAACAGTGTCTGCCCGCCGTGCATTTGCCCGTCGTGTGGAAGGGCCTTAAACATACCAAAAACAAACCAGAGACAATTTACAAAACCGATACACAACAACACCATAAAACTACTACAACATTACATAAACAATATGATGAACGAGGCAACAGCAAGGGGATGGACACAGATAAAGTACAGAACAATTAAGATACTGAAAAAAGCCCTAATAAAAGAAGCAAAAACACAGCGCACCAAAAACTGGGAAAAGACTATAAGGGACTTAGGGGAAAAATATAAAAATCCAACATTGTTCTGGAAAGAAATAAAAAGACTAAGAGGGAACACAGACAACAGATCGCCCTACATAATCAAAAACAACAGAAAAATTTACAAAGAGGAGGAAAAAGAACCTATATTTAGAAATATCTGGGAAGGAATTTTTCAAATAAGCCCACAAGAAAACATACACTTTGATATAAACAACGAACATACAGTCAACAACTATCTCACAGAACACCCACACCAATACACGTATTACATCACCTCTGACACCACAAGACTAGACAGACACAATTACCTAACAAGACCAATCACGACACTAGAAATCAATAATATAATAAAAGAACAAAAAAACAACACACCTGGCCCCAGTAACATAAACAAAATGATTATGAAGCAGCTACCAGAGGAGGCAATAGACACATACAAAAACATACTAAATCACACATTCTCAATGGGATACTTCCCCCCAAAATTCAAAGAAGCGAAAATAATACTGATACCCAAACCCAACAAAAAAGGCACCGACCCACGGGATTACAGGCCGATCTCACTTCTAGAAGTCCCGGGAAAAATTTACGAAAAGATTTTAAACAAAAGACTTAGACATTATCTAGAAAGTAATAACATGTTCCCCCACACGCAACACGGCTTCAGAACTAAACGAGGTACAGAGACAGCATTAGCAATCATACAGGAAAAAATAGCAAACACACTGGCCAACAAACACCAATGCTACCTAGTTCTAAGAGACGTAGCGAAGGCCTTTGATAAGATATGGCACAACGGTCTCCGTTACAAACTTGCAAATACACAGCTCCCAGACTTAATAATCAAGACACTAGGCTCCTTTCTAACGCAACGCACCGGAAAATTAACAATAAACAATACATACACAGGTCCCTCATTCCCAATAAGGAGTGGAGTGCCTCAGGGCAGCTCGCTCTCACCAACACTGTACACCATATATACAGCAGACATCCCCCAAGACACACCAGGATCCCTCAACATGATGTATGCAGACGACATCACACAAATCATCACTCATCCCAGTAAATCAAAAAACATCATGGCTCGACACGCCTCAAGAGAAATTGTCAGAATAAATAATTACGAGAAAAAGTGGAAGATCAAGACAAATACAGCAAAATTCAAAATCATACCACTAGCAACAAGGACCACACACCCAATAATAATAGACGGCCAAGTAATACCCTACACCAATGAAGGAACAATTTTAGGTTTACATGTAAACAAACAAGGTTTTTCAAGTCAAGCCAAAATTAATGTTAAGAAAGGGCAAGCAGCACTAAATATACTACAAAGATTTTCAGAGCTACCAACCGATATCAAGCTACATCTAGTAAAAGCCTACCTCACCCCAGCACTCACTTACCCATCCTACCCACTAAACTGTTTATCAAAAAGCTCACTCAGAGAGCTGCAGAGAACTCAGAACAGGGCACTCAGATTCGCATACAATGACAGATACCCATACCAAGAAAACACACGGACATTACACCTACGAGCTAATATGGACACTATAAACATAATACTATACAAGAGAGGACAGAAAACAAAGGAAAAATTAGAAACAACACTACAAGACAGACACTACACTGACATTCTACAAAACTACACAGAAAGAGAACACGGATGGTTTAGGAAACCACTTAAAATACTAAAAAGAAACGAACCAGAACCTATATACACATAACAAATCACTAATACACACACACACACACAAACACGCACGCACGCGCGCACACACACACACACACACACACACACACACACACACACACACACACACACACACACACACACACACACATAAATAGATAACAATAGACCCCCCCAAAAAAAAAAAAAAACTAAAGAAATAAAAAGAAGGGGGTAAAGATACAAAATAGAAAGTTACAACAAACAATATGCTACCACGAACGAGCATAGTGAGTAGAAAACTAAATTCTTAAAAACAGCAAGGGGGTTTGCCCCCCACCTATAGTCCTTAATCTACATTTCTTTTTTTTTCACCCAACCTTTTATCTTACACTAGCAAGTAATAGCACCTCTTCTTTCACCCCCACTGTCTATCCCAGCTCGGATCGGATCGGATCACGTTAGTTTCACGTCAGTTTTTACGTCAGTTACCAGTCTACCTCTACAACTCTAACTTTCTGCTCCGAACTACTAGATTCGGGCCGCTCAAGAGAACTTTTGCCTTGAAACCACCTACTTCTGCTACCTCAGGCTGAGTAGAATTATATTTTAGAACATGATGTGCTAGGCAATTTTTGTTGCAACAACTTTGAGCCGTACGCATTTCTGTGTGATTGAAATAAGTGCTGTTTGGCTAGTTAGGGCAGCCCTGTAACCACTGTCAAGTGCAGGTGAGGGTGGTTTTCTTTGTTTTTGATTCTCTTGGGTGCTAATTTTTTGTGAAGGGTCACTGTCTTTTTTACCTTTTCACAATTATATTTTCCAGGCAAAATTTTATTCATAATTATTCCATATTCTTGTTTTATTTACAAGCAACCATCGGGAATAAGTCTCCCAACAATAATCCCAATCATAATCATGCCAGAAATTAGTAGTCAACCCTTTGTGGCAGTGGCCTTATTTAATTGAATAGCCAGTGACAACAATTGGGCTGACTAATTGCAATAATTCTAAATTGAGAAAAAAATTTAATTGCCCTTAGTTTTTTTAATTAATTATTTTAGTTAGACCTTTAATTACACTCTAAAGAAACATGCCTCCTAAGGAAAATAAACAAGCTATAGAAACTATAAAAAATCTTAGAACAGGTAGGGGTGTATACAGAAGAAAAATTACACTCATACTGAAACAATTGAAAGAAATGAAGGATAAAAATTCTTTGTCAGACTCTTTAGCTAATAATTTGAGGAGAAAAATAGATAAAGAGATGAATCAGGTTCAGCAATTTAATGAAAGAATAAATGATGTAATGGTCCAGAATGAATTGGAGAGTGTGGATGAAAATTTCTATGTTTCAGAAGTTGAAGACCAAATCAAATATGATGTGGATATAGAAATTGAACTAGATCAATATGCAGTAACTAACCAGAATCAAGCTTCAGGAATGTCAGGAGTTGCACAAAGTAATGTAACCTCTCAAGATTTAATAAACCTAATGTCACAAATGTCTGTTGGTGAAGGAAGACCACCTCCTTTAAATTGTGGCACATTTACAGGCAAGGAAAAAGACAAATTTGCATTCAATACTTTTTTAAATCAATTTAACAATGTCATTGGATCTAGAAAGCAGCTAACTGATGCAACTAAACTAGCCTATTTAGTTGGTTATCTGAGGGATTATGCCCTCTCTGTAGTTAAACATCTGTCTATCACTGACACAAACTATGATATTGCTATTCAGATGCTCAAGAATGAGTTTCTGGACAATGAATTTATTGTAGATGAAACTTATAAGAATATCCTTAAGGTTTACCCTAATACCACTTTGATCCAGAATATTCTTCTGTTAAAATCTATTTAAATGAAATGAGATCTTATTTGTCAGATTTGAAAACCCATGGATTTGACTTTCTGGAATCAGGAACTGCTGGTCATTCCCTCATTAGCCATATCATTTTTAATAAACTTCCTGTTGTAGTGAAAAAGGAATTCATTCATGTATTAGACAAGAATTACCCTAGCATAACTGAAATACTAGATAATTACCATAGAGTCATCACTACCTTAAGTAAAACCTCTTCTGTAAGACCAAAGACTTTTGGTAAAGCCAGCTATAAGCCACATCATACTGATTTCAAATCTTCCAAAACTTTTCGAGAAATTGAAGGTTTTAAAGGAACACTTCAAAACTTTAAGAATACCTCCTCTAAATTCACTTGTAAATTACGTGGAGGGCATGGACATTCCTTAGGGCAATGCAATAACTTCACTGATTATGAAGCTAAGATAGCCAGGTTAAATGAGCTTTCCTTGTGTACCAGATGTGCTGGCTCTGGGCACAATGAGCATAATTGTTTCGGAAAGCAAGGTAAACTCAGATATGAGTGCAGAAACTGCCATGTTAAAGAACACATAACTCCTCTATGCCCATCTGCTCTTAAAGACGACAAATTTAAATATCAAATGCAGACAAATGTTAGCCTATGTTTGGCTCAGAGAAGTTTTGATTCATGCCATATGCTTCCAACCATGACCTTAACCCTAAAGAATGGCAAAATGATGAGACAAGTTAGGTGCCTAGTAGATACTGGTAGCCAAAGATCATCTATCTCTGAGTCTGTAGCACAAGACCTGTGTCCTAATGTAAGTGAACTGTTTTCTTTGGAATGTGATGTGAGTACATACATCGGAGAAGAAACTAAGGTTTTCAAGCAAATGAGTACAGGGATCAAGTTACATGATCGCATTGCCTTCGTTCCTCTATTGGTAGACAAGACCTTAGATATTAAATTTTATGTCCCTGGAATGAATGCAGTCATAAATAAATTCAAACTGAATAACATGAAATTGCTAGATGACTATTTCTATGAACCTGTAAATCATGAACACATCCAGGTGGATATGCTGTTGGGAATATGATGACACATCCAGGTGGATATGCTGTTGGGAATAGATGGTTTACAAAACATGACATCAGTATCATGGCAGGAAAAATTAGGTGGCAGTTGTTTAGTAATGCACAATAAAGCAGCACCTATAGGTAATGTCTTCAACTTTCTAGCACCTGCAGAGAGACAGTTTGTAATGCGACTTCTAGCTAAAAAAGATGACGCTAAATTATGCAGTAAAACTAAGACCATGGTTAATGCAGTAATGGATCCTTTAAAGTCATACTATAACCCATTGGAACATTTGTTAGAGGATACAGATGTAGAAAACGGACTAGAACACCTTTTCATCTTCGAATCAATGGGAATAAAAACCACTGAAGCAGATTTAGTCTCCCTTGAGAGTGAGCAAATAAAGAAGTTTGAGGAAGGAATTTCTTTCAAAGATGGTCATTATAATGTGGAACTGCCATGGTATCAAGATAAAATAGAATCTGTGCCATCTAATCATTTTGTTGCTTTAAAGGTGCTGGATAGGACTTAGGATTACTTAAAAAGAAAAAATTTACTGGAAAATTATCAGGCTGTATTTGATCAACAGTTGGATGATGGCATAATAGAAGAAATTGAAGTAAAACCTGCACAGTATGATGAAAAGATCTGGATCCCGCATAGACCAGTCATCAAAATGGAAGAACAGGTTACCACTAAGATCAGGCCTGTCTTCAATTGCTCTTTGAAAACAAACAAAGATTTACCATCCTTGAATGAGGCTGCTTACCCAGGTGTTGATCTTATGAACAGCATTCTTCAATTACTTTTTTATTTGCGAACCAATAAGTTGGTCATGTTAAGTGATGTCAAACAAGCCTTTCTAATGATCAAATTAAAGGATGAAGTAGACCAAAATAGATTTTGTTTCTTTTGGAAGAGAGGAAATAAGTTAGTAACTTACAGGTTCAAGACTATAGTTTTTGGATTTACATCTTCTCCTTTCATTTTACATTATGTAATGAGACACCATGCTAATACCTTTCCTGATGACAAATTGAGTAAAATTTTGGCTAATAATTTTTATGTGGACAATTTGATTGTGACAGGAAATGAAACTAATGAAATGCAAGAGTTGTATCATCTGGCATATGAGAGAATGAAAGCAGGTGGATTTACCTTGAGATCTTGGAATTCTAATTCAACGGAATTGAGAACCCAAATGGCTAATGATGGAAGGTTAGTAGAACATACTAGTGAGGAAGAGAAGGTTCTAGGATATAGATATAATGTCCAGCAAGATTCAATGAACATTGCTCTTTGTAAAATAGATCCTGAAGCAAATACTAGAAGAAAAATCCTATCTCAAACATCCAAATTATTTGATCCCTTAAATTTCACTCTTCCTGTGACCATAATAGGTAAACTTTTGATGGAGAAAAATATGGAAGTTAGAAAAAGGTTGGGATGACACCCTGCCTGATGAAATTTGCAGTGAAATGAAAAAATTAAGTAGAGATTCAGAAATGCTGTCTGAAGTGATTTCCCAAGACAAGCCTTAAATGAACAGAATTCATATGGGCTACATATATTTTGTGATAGTTCTGCTGAAGCATATGGGTTTGTGGCCTATGCTTTAGATGGAGAGGGTAAAAGCACATACCTACATTCTAAGTCAAAAGTAGCTCCACTAAAGAAAGGAAAGGAGCATAGTATTCCTACACTAGAACTTATGGCAGTAATATTAGCCTTAAAATGTTTACCTACTATTTTAGAGGCTTATAATAACATTCAAATTCAGTTTGTTAATATTTGTGTGGATGCTCAGGTGGTGTTAAACTGGCTTTTGACCAAGGACACTAAAGTCAAATCTAAATTCCTAAAAAACAGAGTGTCGGAAGCTGAAGGACTGAAGTCTGAAATAAATAAGAAATTCAAAATGCCTGTAGCATACCACTATGTAAACACTGAACATAACCCTGCAGACTTAATTACCAAGGGCTTGACCTCTAGCAAATATTTAGAAAAAATAAAGTTCTGGCTGGAAGGACCTCAGTGGTTGACTAATGATTACCAACTGTGGCCTCAATATCCTCTGTTGAGCATAGCACCTTCCCTAAGAGTAAAATATGCACTGCTTGTACCTCTCAAACTCCTAAAATAAATACAGGAATACTTAATATAAATAAATATTCATCTTATGAGGACTTGTTGAAGTGCACCACCTACCTATTTAAATTTCTAACTAAAATAAAGGATTGTAATCCAAAAAAGAAGGCCTTAGAATACTGGGTTAAGGTTGCTCAGACATAATGCTATCAAGATGAATTAAAATTTTTGCAGAACCCAAGTCATGAAAATGAAAGAAATATCCCACTTCTGGTATCTAACCTTAACTTATTCCTTGATGACAGAGGCATTATAAGATCCAGAGGTAGAATTAGCAAATGCCAAGATTTTAAATATGAAATACACCATCCTGTGTTACTCCCTAAGGATCACAGGTTAACTAAACTCATAATAAATGATTGTCATAATAAAATGCAGCACTTAGGCATAGGAACTACATTGAATTATTTACGGGAACAAGGGTACTGGATACCCAAGGGTAGAATGGCTGTGAAGCAGGTATTGAGCACATGCCATAGATGTAAGAAGTACAATGCCTTAGCATTTAAATATCCCAAATTTACAGACATGCCCAAGCATCAAATGAACCTGGTTATACCTTTTCAGCATGTCGGGGTGGATTATACAGGCCATTTTGGGGTCAGAGATGAAAATAGTGGTCACTCGGTTAAGGTTTATGTCCTGATTTTCACATGCCTTAACATTAGAGCTGTCCACTTCGAATTATTACCCGACATGTCCACTAAGAATTTTTTGTTAGCCGTCCATAGATTTTGCAACCGCTACTCTATTCCACATTACTTGTACAGTGATAATGCCAAAGCTTTTCTGAAGGGTGGCAATATATTAGAAAGTTCCCTTCAGTCCAAAGAAGTACAGGAAGAGCTGGAAAAGATTAATATCAAGCATGTAAAAATTCCCTTGTACTCTGCATGGATTGGTGCTGCATGGGAAAGATTAATAAGGGTGCTTAAGACCTGTCTGTATAAGGTAGTAGGAAGGGCTAAGTTAACATATTTTGAGATGTTGACTTCTCTATCTAACATCCAACTATCCATAAATTCTAGACCTTTAACATACCGGTCCAGTTCTGAGAGCTTGGAGTTCATAACACCTAACTCCTTCCTGAAACTTCATGGGGACTCATCTCTGGTACTGAGGGGGGGTAATGGTGAAATATGGGTGGACGACCAAAGCCAGCCCTCCTTAGAAAAGACCATAGAAGAACAAGAACTAGTCCTTGAAAGTTTTAAAAAATTGTGGTACGAAAGTTATCTCCTCAGCCTGAGAGAACACAGCAGAAACCTATACCAGTGCTCTTGGGAAAATAAAATTAAAGAAGGGGATATCGTACTAATAAGATCATTAAATAAACCCAGACCCTTCTGGTTAATGGGCAGAGTATTGCAAACAATGAAAGGGCTTGATGGCAAAATAAGAACAGTTCAACTTAAACAAAGTAATGGTGCAGGAGAATTTCACTCAATATGTAATCTCTATCCCCTTGAACTTACCATAACTCATGCTGGTAGAGATTCAAATAGGGCCAAAGAAGACACCCCTAATGATGTAACCCCAGTCCGGAACGTCGGTGACAATCTCAGGGGGGCCAGGCCAAAAAGGAAGGTTACTGATAGATTTAATAAGATGCTTAGGGATGATTTAGAGTACTTGTAAATATAAATTTCTGCTACATCCATGAAGGTGAGGACTTCTAGGATTTAAGTTCAAGTGTTAGTAAAAAATGCTACACCTTCACTGAAGGTGAGGATGTTAGCAAAAAATGCTACACCTTCACTGAAGGTGAGGATATGAGGAAAATGCAAGACCTTCACTAAAGGTGATGCAATTAATAGTATTAAGGTATTAGCTTAAGGTGGGGATAAGGTTTAAATTTAAGACTAGGTTAAGGTGAGATAAAGTAGGTTAGGATAAAATGCTACACCTTTTCTATAGGTGAGGAGTTTGGTAGGGGCATGACTATTTGGATGAGATGAGCAGCGATCTCAACCTCCCCGAGTTGCATTTCTATCTTTCTCTCTCTCTCTCTCTCTCTCTTACTACAGTAGATCCCCATTTCATCTCTTCATTTAAAATAAATAAACAGATAAATTGACCTCCAGAGTAGTTACCTAATTGCGATTTGGGGAATCGCAATCTCCTCTGGGGAATATGTTAGGAATTTAACTAGGCAAAAATAAAAACAGTATAATGCTTGTAAATAAAACAAGAATAATGCTTACAAATAAAAATATATGAATAAATATATTTAATAATAAATAAATAAATAATGTTTCCTTAATAAATGCGACATGTAAAATCAAATAGTTAATTAAGTAGTTGAAGTTTACGGGAATATAAGACAGAGGGCGTTGGTGGCGCAGTATATAAATCGCGACCGGCGTTCCTCACGTTAGAGTCTCGTCAGTTTCACGACCGTAACTAGTCAGTCTACCTCCACTACACGACCTTACTGCTCCGACTTACTATATTCGGGCCACTCAAGAGGACTTTTTGCCTTGAAACCGCCAACTTCTGCTACCTCAGCTAAGTAGTATTATATTTTAGATCAGAGATGTGCTAGGCAATTTTGTTGCAACAACTTTGAGCCGTAGGCATGTCTGTGTGATTGAAATAAGTGCTGCTTGGCTGGTTATGGCAGCCCTGTAACCACTGTCTAGTGCAGGTGAGGGTGGTTTCCTCGTTTATGATTCTCTTGGGTGTCTAAACTATTGTGAAGGGTCACTGCTAAATTTACTTTTTCACAATAATATATATATATATATATATATATATATATATATATATATATATATATATATATATATATATATATATATATATATAGATATATATATATATATATATATATATATATAAGCAATAGGGCAGTTGAAGAACAATAAGGCACCAGGGGAAGATAGAGTTTTTCCGGAGAGGTTTAAAGCGGATGAAGATAGGTTACTTAATAAAATTAAAGAAAGTGGGATGATACCGTCGGAATGGAAAAGTGGTGTGATTGTCAAGATTCCAAAGAAAGGAGATTTAAGTGATTGTGGGAATTGGAGGGGTATTACTTTGTCTCCTATAGCTTTGAAAATATTTTGTAAAGTTCTGTTGAATAGGATTGAGCTGGTGTTAGATGGTGTTTTGAGGTAGATTAAGTCTGGAAACTAAGCATCCTCAACATGTAGGCAAAGATCGTTCTTTCTTTAGTCGACAAGAATTGAACATGAAGAGACACCGACTTGATGCAAGTGGTTCCTTTCATCAACAAAATGCTGCCGTAGTGGAGGCATCATTTCTTGTATCCCTTGAAATAGCAAAGAAAAAGAAGCCTCACACAATTGGGGAGGAATTAATTTTGCCATGTACCAAAATAATGGTAAAGCTTGCTTTGAGTGAGGAAAGTACTAAAAAGGTGAATACTATTTCACTCTCAAATAATACAGTGCACCGCCGAATCTCCCAACTATCGGATGACATCAAAGAGGAGGTGATACAGGGAATTAAAAGAGCTGGGTTATTCAGTATTCAACTTGATGAGTCCACTGACGTCCAGTTCTGCTAAAAAATCCTGGTTTTTGTAAGGTTTGTTCATGATGAGGATCTGAAGAAGGAATTCTTGGTTTGTCAGCCTCTTGAACAATCTACAAAAGGTGAAGATGTAATGCAGAAACTTACAGAATTCCTTGAATCTGAAGATCTTGACTGGGGCAATCTCTGTGGGATATACACAGACGGGGCTCCAGCCATGTTGGGTTCTCAGTTAGGTTTTGTTACAAGAGTTGTACAAAAAGCACCAAATGCTATCCCTCTTCACTGCATGATCCACAGGCAAGCTCTTGCATAAAAAACGCTACCCTCAGAATTACAAGACACTTTGAATACAATTATAAAGACAGTTAACTTTTTTAAATGTAGTGCTCTTAACACACGCCTTTTCAAGAGACTCTGTCAAGATATGGGTGCAGCTCATGAGACTCTCCTATTTCATACAGCAGTTTGCTGGCTATAAAAAGGAAATGTAGTTCAGCATATAGTTGAGCTCAGAGAAGAGATCAGCCCCTTTCTCAGAATACAGAACAAGCAAGATTTGTTGTCAGCATGGTCTGCAGATAGCTTCGAAATACGGCTAGCCTATCTTGTTGACATATTTAGGCAGTTGAACACAATGAACCTGGAACTCCAAAGGAAAGGAAGCTTGATAATCGATCTTGTGGACAAAATCAAAGCTTTCATTCGTAAGATGGAGAATTGGACACGCAAAGTTGGAATGGAAACTTGGCAATGCTGGCGACAGTGTCAGAAATTGTAGAGAAGTGTGATGCTGCTACGCAGAACTTGATTACCCAACCAACATCTTGAGGCTTTGGAAGGGAAATTTAAAAGATACTTCCCAGATTTCCAAAGCCTAATTTCTCGGCTAGTAAGGGCCCCCTTCACTACTCCAGTGACATGCATTCCTGATGACAATGATGATGGCCAAACTGAGCTGTTGACACTTCAGGAGGATTCAGGAGCTAAGATGAAGTTTGAAACTGAATCTCTAACAGTATTTTGGTCATCAATGGCAGCTTCATACCCACACTTATGTGACTTAGCTTTTCGCCACCTCCTACCATTTTTATCAACTTATTCCTGGGAGGTTGCATTCTCTCAACTACTCCACATTAAAATGAAATATCGCAACAGACTTGAAGTGAAGCATGACCTACGGTGTGCTTTAAGTGAAACAAAACCAAGAATCAAGAAGCTTGTTAATATAATCTGCAACATCACCCTTCACACTGAGTAGAATGGGGATTCAACAGTGAAGGAAACATGAACCTGGCATGAACGTTCAGAAGCAAAATTTAATGGTCTGGGAGGAGGTGGGTGTGTGGCCACTGAAGGCCATGGTTGTGGCAGTTAATTATGACTCCTTATGATAGCATTTCATTTCAGAATTACAAAGCTATCAGATTTGTAAGATTCAAAGATCAGATCGCATTGCGTGGAATTAATACACTTTTTCCATCCAGTGGATTTTTTTTTTTTTTTTTGCTTATTGCTGAAACAGCTTTTCACAATAATGCAACTTTTAATTACTCTACGTATGAGTTTTTTTTAATGTGCATTATATTACTTGTTTAGTACCATTTCAATAATTATATGAGATTAAGCAAAGGCAAAATACAAATTTCTTTATTGATAATTAACAAAAGAAAAAATAACAAATGGAATCAATAAAATTACCGGATTTGCTAGTGTGTTTTTTTATGGGCCTGTGGAGGGGCTGGGGAGTTGTTGTTTGGCTAGGGGACTTACCCACCTTCCGACAGAGTTAATTTATATTTTTCCCCGGGAACAAAGAAAGAACGTGGTCAATGTTTTTAACAGAGTATATTATCAAAGATAACAGAGATTCAGCCACTTCGGGCTGCAAAAGAAAAGGCGTAGAGACATGTGACACCAAGTTACACCCGTGAGCAATAACACCATCACCTGAGGACGCGGACAATAACTTGTATACTCCCCAATCTTACTCACGCCAGGCTCCCAACGCCTGACACACCTCTGGGAGACACAACACACCCCGTGTCTTACCTCAAACCCGCCGTATACTCACAAAAGACAATCTCCCACGTGTGACACGGCGCCCACGCCCGCGTCCGTCCTCCCGAAACACCGCCAGCCAAGTTCCTTCCCTTGGGCACTCTGGGAGCAGCGTCCTGCGCCAAGACGTGCCACATGTCTCTCCCCGCCACTAATCAAACTACACATACTTAACTATACAGATCTTTCCTCTCCACCCAATACATCTAATTCTCCCCCAAATACACACTACACTCCCTTACAATAGTTCCCTCGTTCTTACACGAATACACACGGTAAAAATACAGCTGGGCAATATCGTCGCGCTTCTGGCAACACACACAACAGTGATCCCCTTGTATCAGGCCAATGGCCGCCTCCACCCAAACTCCCTCGCCCGCTAGGTTTGAATTCTGGACACTTACAAACTCTATATGTCAACAACTACAGGCCTAATGAGTGTAGGACTGTAGAAAGTCCGGGTAGTCACGGGTTATTGTTGTTTGTTTTTTTTTGGGGGGGATGGGGAATGGACAAGAATCATGTATGAAAAGTGGGTAACGACCAGAAAATGTTTGGGAACCACTGGAATAGGATGTGTACCGGAAAGGAGGTAGGATTATCACAGCGTGTCACGTCCGGGCTGGTCAAGATAGGTCATGCTTTTGTAAGGTAAAAAAGACCCCGAAAATTTTCATCATCCTGAGTGTCTCTATATTGGTGATCTTTTTTTGTGGCTACTGTTTATTCTATTACTTTATGTATACGGCCTGATAAAGTCACACACACACACACACACACGCACTTTCAGAACTATAAGAGTGCATGAAAGATTATAATAAATCTTTTTGTGCAGAGTTGAATTTTCTACTGAAATAACAAACTGGATGGTCTACACCACTTTCATCACTTTGCAATAAAACTGCACCAGCACCAATGTTGCTAGCATCAACTGCCATCTTAAATGGAAGATCAAAATTAGGTGAAGCCAAAATAGGTTGACACATCAACAAATTCTTTATAGTTTCAAAAGACACTTGGCACTCTGGAGACCATATTATGAACTTCTTATCTTTTTTAAGTAAGTCTGTTAAGGGAGCAATCACATCAGAAAAGTTCATTACAAACCGCCGATAATATCCAATCATACCAAGAAACCGCTGGAGCTCCCTCCGGTTCTGAGGTTGACTAAGATTTGAGATGGCTTCTACTTTCTTTAAAGGGGGACACACTTTACCATGTCCAACAATGTACCCAAGGTATTGTACCTGGGCTTTTACAAACTCGCACTTAGTCAAATTCAAAACCAGAGAGGCATCTGCCAGCCTGGTGACGACACTATTAATTTGTGACAAGTGTGCATTCCATGTATTACTAAAAATAACTAAGTCATCTATGTATACTGTACAACCAGGGATGCCGTTCACTATGTGGTTCATGAGGCGTTGAAAAGTCACCGGAGCATTTTTCAATCCGTACGGCATTACTTCAAAGTTGAAAGTTCCCTGGGGGGTCACAAATGTGAAAATGTCCTTGGCCCGGTTGGTAAGAGGAATTTGCCAATATCCTCGAACTAAGTCTAGTTTGGTAATAAACCGCGCACCTCCTATGCTATCAACACAGGCATCCACACGGGGAAGGGGGTACGTGTCAGATTTAGTGAGTGCATTAACTTTTCTATAATCCACACAAAATCTATATGAACCGTCTGGTTTTGGCACCAAAGTAACCGGTGAGCTCCACGCACTAGCACACGGTCGGATAAGCTTCTGTTCCAGCATGTAATCAAGCTCATGTTGTAGGACTGACTGTTTACTTGGATGCAACCGGTAAGGAGGTAATTTCACTGGCATAGAATCACCAACATCTATATCATGGAAAGTCAAAGCAGTTTTTCCCGGGGCATCACCAAAAAAACACTTGGAAAGTTCGACAGAAGTCCAACAAGTTCAGTCGTCTGCTCAGTATTGAGGTGGGACAGTTTTTCAGACAGTTCCTGGAATGCTATCTTATTATTTTGCCACTGAGTTGCACTTTCAAGACTCAAAGGGCAACTCTTCTCCTCAAAACTTGCTGTCTCGTCCACTGCAGCGACAAGACTGCAAACCACGCTGGGCAAAGGCTGAGGACGAAAGTATGGTTTAAGCATATTAATATGGCAAATCTGGTGTGGTTTGCGCCGGTTAGGCGTTTCAATCAAGTAGTCGGTAGTGCTGATCTTCCGACACACTCGATATGGTCCCGAAAACTTAGCAGACAGAGGGTGACCAGACACAGGCAAAAGTACCAGAACTTCATCATTAACCTTGAACTCTCTTTCACGGGCTCTTTTGTCATACCATTCCTTCATATCCTGTTGAGACTGCCTGAGATTGGATTGATCCATCTCCAAGCTGTGGCAAAGACGCTCTTTAAGGTCTGACACATATTTTAACACATTTGTAGGGGGCTTTGTATCACTACTCCACATCTCTTTCATGAGCATTAAGGGTCCTCTCACTTCATGTCCAAAGATTAACTCGTTCGGTGAGAAGCCCAAAGATTCTGTTGGGACTTCCCGGGTGGCAAATAATAGGAAAGGAACTGCCTTGTCCCAATCATTCCCAGTCTCATAGCAATATTTTCTTAACATGGACTTTGTTTGGTGGTTTGTTTGTTTGGTGGTACCTCTCGAGAGCACCCTGTGACTGGGGATGGTATGCACTCGAGGTCACATGAAGCACTCCTAGCTCCTGCATGCTCTTTTCAAAAAGATTGGATGTAAAGACTGAATCTTGATCTGACTGTATCTCACGGGGAAATCCAAACTTTGTAAAAAAACAGCAAAAGTTCTCTTACAACAACTTTAGAGGATACACTACGGAGGGGCACAGCCTCAGGGTATCGAGTTGCAGCATCCAATATAGTGAGCAGGTAAACGTGAGCATCTGAGGTCTTTGGCAGTGGTCCCACAATGTCAATAATGATTCTTCCGAAGAGAGGTTGTAACGTAGGAATAGGTATCAGAGGACTCACTGGGATGGCTTGATTGGGTTTCCCAGTAACCTGACACGAATGGCATGCCCGGATATACTGTGCCACATCTGCAGTCATGCGAGGCCAGTAGAAGTGCGTGCGTAGACGTTGTAGAGTTTTCCGTACACCCAGATGGCCAGCAAGGGGGGTTCGGTGCGCCATCTCGAGTAACTGCTGTCTGCATTGCTGTGGAATAATGATTTGATGAGTATCCCACATACCATCATCAACTTCCACATGAGGGGGTCTCCAACGCCTCCACAACACATCATTTTTCAAATAAAAACATTCTCCTTTCTCTTGATCACACTCACTCTCTTGCACGGCAACTCGCCTTAAAGGATATATTTTAGGATCAGTTTCCTGAAACACACGAAGTTGTTCCACTGTTACATTTGGAAGTGAAGGGGGTATTTCTATATTAAATATATCAGCAAGGGAATTATCCTCTACACTGGGCAACACATCATCTCCAACACTTTCTACATTCACTTCTTCCTCCTCCTCCTCCTTCGCATCTGGAAGTGACTCAGTAGCTCTACTCATGGAACGTGTAACTGCACATACATGGAACACCTCTGGGTGTGGTTTCTCAATATTAACAGTGGCAGGGATGGTTACAGGCACTTCAGACAAGACAGGGTTAGGGAACACCTTGGCGCCAGCCACATCATTCCCAAGCAGGAGTGTCACCCCTGGTGCAGGCAAACTTTCAACTACATCGACATCTACAGTAGCTTTAACCAAATCACATGAAATATCAACTCTGACCCTGGGATAAGTGTTAAATCCTGCCACTCCTCTAATAAGCACACACTCTTTACTATCCAAGGGTTCTCCAGTCGGATTCACGAGCAGGGTTCCAGTCGCTGCCGTGTCCCGGAGTATGATAACATCATAAATACTGCCATTTAAGGTAACTGTACCAGGGAAAATGAAAGGTGCACAAGTATCCATGGCAGAGGGTGAAATACTAGACAAGACTACATTACCACCTGCAGGTTTCTCGGCACCCAACGCCTTCCCACTACTTTGTTGAGAATCGCTTGGGGCTCGAGGTCCTGTTACATAGTTCTCTGCTCCTGAAGCAGGCATCTTCAATTCTGTGAAATTAAACACATTACTTTTCTTACCAACATTTTTGTCAGACTTAACCCAACATCTGTCTTCAGTATGACCTGGTTTCCTACAATGATTGCAAAAATAGGGGGAGGGACCTTTGGGAAAATAGGTGGAAGGTTGGGAATATCTGGGGTTCTGATGATAGTTAGGAAGCAAAGGGGGAATTAGGTTATTCTTGGAAGCAGGGAAACTAGTGGTATTAGTTTTAAAGGGGGTTTGAGGGTTAGATTTAGGGTGGTTGAGTCTAGGAGAGGTTTGTGATTGACCACGGGACTGAAAGTAGGATGGGTTAGAGGGTGGTAAATGGTTAAGTAGGGAACGAGAGTCAGACAAGTCACCAGCACAACCATATGTGGCCCTTCTATTGACAGTAAAGTGATCAGCCTTAGAGGCCGCTACCTTTAACTCACCTTCGTCCATCTCCTTATCCCTCAGGTAAAATTCTGTGTCTTTGGGAATTCTCATTAAAAATTGCTCAACCAACACAAGGTTGTACAATTTGGTCCCATCAACACTGTCATCAGTACCTAGCACACCAGTGGACCTAAGCCACATTAGGAAAGAGTGTTCCAAACGAGTAGCAAAATCTGTGTGAGACTCCTCTGACTTCTTTTGCAATTTCCTGAATTGCTGTCTGTAAGCCTCTGGAGTTAAAGTGTAAACTTTCAAGATTTCTGACTTTAATAGGTCATAATCACTACACTGACTGAATGAAAGACTGTCATAAAGCTTACGAGCTTTCTCTTTGAATGCAGTTTGAGCCACAATTGACCATTCATTTCGAGGCCACTTAAATCCCAAGGCAGTCTTCTCAAACGAGTTAAAAAATTCCAAAACATCAGACTCATGAAAAGGGGGTATTACTTTAAGTCGGTCAGAAAAATTCTTGCAAATACTAGATTGAGCCCCAGAATGAGCCTCGGAATTATCCCGAACTCCCAAGTCCAAAACTCTAGACTGCAATGCTCTATCAGACTCACGCTGCTGGTTATCCAGTTGTTGCTGTTCAAGGGTGACTGAGTTTCTCACGTTCGAGCTGAATTTCTTGAGCATGCCTCTCTTGCTCACTTTTAATACGCTCATATTCAACCTTAAGCTCTAACTCTCTCAACTTAAGATAGCCTGCTGGGCTTAGGGTTGGTGGCTGGATTTGAAGAGAAACTGGAGGTGAAGTCTCGGCACTCCTTGAGGAGTCACTAACATCTTTACATTCTCCCTCACCTTGAGTAGGGTCCTCAGAGGGGTTAGACATCCTAAACATGCGAGCTTTAAGAGCATCGAGAATGGGAGGCTTATTCCACTCTGAGGGAATATTCATTCCAAAATACTGGGCAATTAACTGCAGCTCATGCTTGGTCAAATTAACAAGCTCCCCTGGGGACGGTTCAGAGGAAATAAATCTAACAATATCTTCCTCATTAATAATAGCAAGTGGTGTGACTGGGGGGTTGTCAAGAGGCATGGCAAAGAGGACATTAACTCCACAGCAATTCAAGATATTGTAAAGATAAATAAACACTCACTATACTATTGTAACACCTGAAGAAAATCACACAATATGGTTAAATATGAACACCATGGTGCTGCACGCTGGCTGTAGATTAAACACTGGGGAGAAACTCATTAGTTAACATAAATCAGCACAATCCATCCTGGCGAGGTCGCCAAATATTTCTGTTACGCTCAGATCCAAGCAGGAGAACTTAATGAAGTAAGGATGTCAAACAAAATCTCTTAAAAAACAGAATATATTAAATCAAGGGACAAAAATAACAAAATTAAATCAAAACTCCAAGTTCAGGATGGAGAGTAGAA
>CM035193.1:10669533-10707738 GCA_020233015.1 Callinectes sapidus
TGTAAATGGGAAAATATACATAGAAGGTGTTTAAATTGGTGACTTATATAACGCGGTTTGGATGTGGAGAGAGAGAGAGAGAGAGAGAGAGAGAGAGAGAGAGAGAGAGAGAGAGAGAGAGAGAGAGAGAGAGAGAGATACATCAAATCTTCTTACAGATACAACAAGATCACTCCAGGACTAAAGACATCAAACTAAAAGTACTTAAAGCTGCCACTGGTAATCTCTACGAAGAGCACAAACGCTTTGCACTGGCCTTCGATCCCAAATGGAAACAAGACCCACACATCATATTTCTCCTGTGTGCCATTACGCTTTTTAGTCCAGAAAGACAACACATCATCCATACAGACGCCATTCGTCAGGAGCAGGTATGTGTATGATATATAGAACATATTACCATGCATTTAGTACGTAATAAGAGAGAGAGAGAGAGAGAGAGAGAGAGAGAGAGAGAGAGAGAGAGAATGGCATTGACACATATTTGGCATAAATACATCATAACCCTTCACGAACTAAACTTAATGTTCGATGCTGGTAATAATACTGAGCTTGTTTTCACCAGGGTTCCTATCTTTATCTTACACGACGATACCTGGAGGTGCGCTACGGAACCTGCTTGGGCCGTTCCACCTACCATCAACTGCTGCATCGCCTGGCTCATTTGCATCATCTTAGTGAGGACCACCTCCGTCTATTTTTGGAAGTGAATCCAACCCAAGTAGAACCTTTACTAATTGAAATTTTTGACTTGAAACAATGGTAATTTAATAACTATTACTCCCTTTTTTGCCAAGAAAAATAGGTGTGATGATCACTATTTTTGACAAACGCAATAAAAAGGTTTCTAGATAATCAGCTGTCGTGTCTTATATTGATTTAGCGAAGGTGATGTTAATCATAGTTTCACAAGTAACCTCAGCTATTTTCCACAACAAAGTGATAATCATCTAAGACTGTATATTCCACTTATTTTGGAAGTTACACACAGAGAAGGAGAAAAATGCAAGGTGTGATTGGCTCATTTTACGAGAAATAGAACTTACAATTGTTTCCTTATTACTACTATTAGCAAACAAATATATGTCTTGATGATGGACGTGTTATTTGCATCTTTTTATCCATTAGCATAAGAAGTAGAAGGACAATTTTATATTTCACTAGTAAGAGAGATAAACGTGTGAAAATACTAACTTTCTCTACGATTAGTTGGGTTGACAAAATAGGGAGCAGAAGGATACGGGAGTAATCTTGGAGATAACCTCCACATTATTCCAAATTTTTTCTATCTCATATCTGTATCTTTTCCTATCGGTCTAAAATCGCTTCAGAATCCCCCAAAGCTGAGGTGCCACTGACAATTTGCTTCTGCTAGCAGCGGGACTAAAGGAGATATGATGCTGGTTTTTCCTTGACATAACTACTGCCTCTGTGTCAGAGACCTGTCTCTGCTTGCTGGGCTCTTAGAAGAAATGATAGTGTCTGGCATGAAGGTATACGTTGCTTACTCTTTCCCTTGACACTTAATACAGCCTGTTTTCGTGATATACAATCAATATATTTTTACGTACCTCCCTTCACACCCTCTCTATCCCCAACAGCGCGACTCAGGCCACAGATACACACAGGCAGGGCAGGGAGGGGGGGGGGGGGGGGGGGGGTTAACATCCACAGCTCGGATGGTAAGGAGGAAAGTCATTTTTACGGTCCTTACCGGACATTTTCATTTGCTGTGCCAGTAATTTCTTGTCTAGACTACTGATTTTTTCCCAGTTTAAACCATAGACTATGATGTATACCTCATATAAATTTCATTAAATTTGGTGCATTACTTTTCTCAATTTCATTTTTTTTATCAAAATTTTACACATGCACAGAAAACTTCTTAATCACGATAGAGTATTCATAGTAGAAGAATATCCTTTATATGAGAGTTAAAAGACCAATAGTAAGTGCACAAAAGGAAATCAACTTTGTAGATCAAGTTGTAGATTAATCTCTATTGAGTGTTATGCTGCAAACAGTTTAAAAATCGCCCCAATACAAGTCGAGATATATAATGAATTGCATCAAAATTTTCATTTTGATAAAAACACACTTTTATGTTTAGGTGACAATGTACGGTACAAAGATGTTTTCAAGAGCAACACAAATATGTTTCCTTACTTACCCAACTCTTCTGATGATGTTCCAAGAGGTCAGATTTCCAAGGAAGTTATTTCAGTCAGTTAGTCCCTCAGAGGGAAGGGTATCACTGGGGGCCACCCAACTCATTGTTGCCAGGTTAGGCCTATGAAGGCCTAGGCGTCAAAGCCACCTGGCTGGTAGTCTGAAGACTCAGGTCTTTTCTGACATTTCTCCTCTTTCCTGGCTGACATGGAGAAATCCTGCTTTTGTCCATCTTTTTTCTTATTGTAATTGCCTCAGGGTTTGAAGGGAAACCTATAGCACCTCACACTCCCCTGCTGCCATGCCTGGCTAGTGCTCCTTGTTGCCACATCATTTTCCTTTCTCTTCTTCTCCTGTCAGTAGGCTTTCCAATGTTTTATTTTTAGCAGCCTCACTTCTGGCTACTGCACTTCTCTTCCGTTTGTCCATAATGTATCACACAAAAAAGGCAGTGAATGCAGGGAATACGCAAAGAGACCGGGAGATGAAAGCGTATACCCCTCCCCTCCAATCAATCACCACTGAGGCAGGGGTTCAGGGGAGACCTGTTGCTCACGTGGTGATGTGAAAACTATCGTACAGCACAATAAGTACATACAATCACGAAAAAAAAGCGGAGAAAAAGGGTGAAAAAGAAGACAAAGAAGAGTGACAATTTGTTTAAATCCCCAGCGCGTAGCGCGTTAGACATTGGCCCCTTTCACACTAGGACATCAGTGTCTGCCACCGATCACGTCCGGAGCCCCGGACCTCATGAACCCGCCGCTCCTTTGTCAATTGGAAGAATGGCGTCCAACGAAAAACTACTCCTCGTTGCCCTGCTGGCTAAAAAGAAACGGAAGAGGCGCTCTGCAGAAATGAAAGTGCATGTGCATCCTATATTATCCTCAAGGATGTACACAGGAGTGCATCATACACTTTTCCCTGATTTGTGTGCAGACGAAAAGAAATTTTTCAACTATTTTCGCATGAGCAAGCCGTCATTTGAAGAACTTCTCAGCTACGTTAGAAAAGACATCACAGGGACTACAACAAAGTTGAGAGAATGTATTTCACCAGACTAGAAACTGACCGTCACTGAGCATGATAGGCTGGCCAGTGAGCGGCGGTGGCGTAGTGTGAAAGCTCCCAAAGGGAAGCGCTCAGTGGTCACAACTGGTTTTGATGATAAGCTCACAGCACCTCCTGTTATTCATATCATACTTATAAAGGGAAACAATGGAACTACTATATTTTTATTTTATATAGTCGACATTGCGCTCCTCTCATAGATATTAGAGTTTGAGTCTCATGTATGGTAACAGGAAGGTATAATCTAGTAGTATAGAAGTTGTTTTTCTAAAAAAAAAAAAAAAAAAAAAAAAAAAAAATGAAGCGAACAAGATTATGGGAACAAAAGCTCCTTCACAAGACGTTGTGTGTGTGTGTGTGAGAGAGAGAGAGAGAGAGAGAGAATCAACTAGATGGTGCTCTCTTTGCTTATGGAGGGTTTAGGTAAACATGTGGGTGCCAAACTGCAGTATATTATAAAAATACTAGTAAATACAGAAGAGTGCCCAACATCTACCATTCATTCCCATTGCCTGGGTAAACACAGACTCACTAGGAGCAAGCAAGATGTGCTGGAGATGGGCAGTAGAGCAATGCTGGAAGCATCAGAAGCTGAGCACTTGTACATGACAACCGGAATCCTATTACACACCTTATGGATTAAAGAGCATGTTACACATGGAATACAGTAAACAGATAAAACATAAATATATAGTGATTGAATTTGCTGTTGGTAACAAACAATCCAGAAGATCCAAACTAAACTTGCAGTTGCCAGATTTATCAGATTTTGTAATATTTCACAGAAAAGTTGGTCTGCTGCATATTGTTTATATTTGAATATCTCTGAACTTTTGTAACTCAATGATATCTTTAAGATAGCCTTAATTTTGGTAAGCCTGGATGTGGATGGTTGGTTTTAAAGTGATAACTAATGTTAGTTTTGTTTTACAGTGTTAAGCTCCATAATGCTGTTAATACAGCAATAAGTTAAGTTCTTACACTCTAGACCTCCTTTGGTCAAAGTCATCCATATGTGTGTCCCACCTATTCTCCAGTAAAGAGGTTAGTTGGCTGGTGCTTTATGGAACCTGGCAGGGTACCTACACTAGTGTCTGATCATTGACTAATTCTTTGACTCACAGAAAATCAAGGCACCAGCTAATAATCTGGTTATAATAATAAGTAAATATTCTTGTGAAAAATATATATACAAAATAATGTACAGCCATAATGTTTTTAATAACGTACAGGTCTATCAAATACAAATAATAATATTCCATACAATCATCTTGGAGTACAGGTAACTTGATTTACGTGAGTATTGCTTTTTTGAAGAGGTCTTGTAAAACAAAAACAATGTAAATCAAACTGTAATATATATATATATATATATATATATATATATATATATATATATATATATATATATATATATATATATATATATATCCTCCTTGAGAGCATCAGCGTCATGTTTACAATGCTGAGCGTTTGTAAACATGACACTAACGCTACCACCAACTTTGCCATGGCACTCACTAATTATTTTACATCCATGGAGAGAAGAGCTCACCCTGTCAAGGATCCAATAAATTGTATACATTCCTATTTTAATATATATAAGAGTGTGTGTGTGTGTGTGTGTGTGTGTGTGTGTGACTATTGATGTTTGAGGAGGAACTTGCATGAGGCATCTGGTGGCCATTTGTAAAATATCGTGTATAAATGAAAATGGAGTAAATAAAAAATTTGTTTGAATTTTGGACCTTGTGTAAATTTTAAAAATGCGTAAAACATAGTGTCATAAACAAGTTACATGTACACAAGACATTTGATGAAATTATCATAAAACAAAAATGGTCATAAATATCCTTTACACTTACATTGAATGAAAAAACATTACATGCTCACAGTGAAGGAGTCAGTCTCATCTTGAAGGTGAGAAATTACAAAAAAAGCAGTTGTTTAGTTAAGCACAAAATCTTCTAAAAGTAATTCATGCCTCAACAGACCTGTCAAGATAAATTCAACCCCAAGGATTGGTATTCCCACAGATTTGAATGTGGGCCACAGATGCTCGTCTTCTATGCAGGATATTATCCGGATCTGTGGAGCATACTTTTTGGGTGGAGCATGAAGGTAATCTCCTCCTGCACACTCTACAATGTCTGCAAGCAAGGGAGAGTGAATCAAGTCATTAACCTTGTTAGTGGATAGTTCTTCAAATATATACAGATAAGGCAAACAGTTAGTGAATGCCAATTTTGCATTGCAACAGCACAGACTACTCCATTTGTGTTTTAGGGAAAACCCCCCAGAAAGCATAGAAAAACAGACCAGGACAACTTGACTTAGTACAGGTACTTCTCGATTTATGCGGGGGATGCATTCCTGAAGAGGGGGCGCAAAACAAAAACGACATAAATCGAACTATATATATATATATATATATATATATATATATATATATATATATATATATATATATATATATATATATATATATATATATATGACATTTTTATGTCCAAAATGTATTTTTTCACTTACCTGTTCCTTCCACCATAGGCAATGAACACATTGTCTCTTTTGTCTGTCAGTAAGTAAAATCAACCCCCCTTGCGCTTGCCGCTGCATCTGCCTGCCCACTCTCTCCGCTGTCCATCCTTGTACCCCACTTCTATATGACCTCAATAGGTAACTCAAAGGAGAAGTATTGCATGGGGAGGAAGGGCAGGAGTGTGTGTAGAAGGAACAGGTAAGTGAAAAAATACATTTTGGACATAGAAATGTCATTTATTTCACCTAATATCTCTTCCTTCTACCATAGGCAGATTTCAACACTTAGGCGGTGGGACAATGCAGAGTAAGGCGTTGAATATGGTTGATAAAGTCCACAAATAACTGCATGTAGGGAAGGACGCTGATCCAAATGCTAACACCGACCCTTGTGGTACTCCGCTTGACACCACTCCAGCTTGAATAGTTGTCTCTGATTACTACTGTCCTCATTTCTCTATCCTTTAGATAGTTTCCCATCCATTTTAGTAGTTTCCCTTTCAGTCCTCCTATATGTTCCAATTTCCACAGTAGCCTTTTGTGTGGAACTTTATCAAATGCCTTTTTGATGTCCAAATGTGTGTGTGTGTGTGTGTGTGTGTGTGTGTGTGTGTGCGTGCCTGCGTGCGTGCGTGCGTGTGTGTGTGTGTATTGTTTGATTTACGTTTTCAATAACGCATCTATCGAGTAAATCAAGAGGTACCTGTAATTGCATATAAGATAACAAAAAAGGAAACAAGGCACTGTCCAATAATCTTTTTTGAAATGGAATAAAACTAATAAATAAATAAAATACAAATACAAACACTTGAAACAATAAAATAAATGAGTAAATAAGATGAAAGTCTACTTCTACTCAGCACACATTAAGACCATCTTTAATATGCTGTATTATATAACAGAACAGCTTAAAATCAGTAAGCTGGAATCTGTGTGCAACAGGAGCAAAATTACTGATTGATGATGGAAGTACATACTTTTAGCCAAGGAATAGATACTGGATTTCTATCATATCTCACATATCTTAAGATTCCTGCAAAACTACTGATAACATAACACCTGAGGTCTGGGATTATTCTTGTGAGGGAGAGATATACCCCAGTCTGCTTGAAAAGTCATAATGGACATGTTACCTCTCATTTGACAAGGTGGTGGCTGCACTGATGGTGTGGCATAGATGGATAAACCCTCAAACAACAAGAAGTTGGATGCAGATTTAATGGTATCCTCTAAACAAAATCCATACTTTTCTTCAGCTTCATGATCTTTGAGGAGGAACTGCCATGGATCTGTAAAAACAACAGTATAATTAGGTAAAATAAGTTTCATAATCATATATAATATATACAGTGGTACCTCTTGATTCGAACACCCTTTGACTCGAACACTTCCCAATCCGAACACATTTGGCGAACAAATTTTGACCTCCAATCCGAACAGAGCTTCTAAAAAAAAATAAATAAAAAATAAAAAATAAAAATAAAAAAACTGACGGCTGATGCGCCTTCCCGCCAGTCGGCCGGTCTCGCTTGTACTTCGCCGTGAACGCCTCTCTCTCTCATGAACAGCTTTCAAGTCACTCCGGCCCCTAGTTGCCTTGGTTACTCCGGCCCCCAACCCTGATTACCTCCTACCTACCACCTCGGTCAATGCAGCCTTCTTCTCTGGTCACTGGCAAACTTATTTACTAATGAAGATATATTGAACACTTTAAACAACCAGTGAAGAATGAATTAAATATCATTGTCATTTGTGCAAACTATGATAATACAATAATTTGCAGTTTTGTACAATAATTTATACTTTTCTTGAAATAATTAGTTGGAAATGATGTTGTGAGAATATATTCTACTTGATAGGAAAGAGAGAGGGAGGGGGGGAGGAGGGAGAGAGGAGGGTGAGTGGCTAGAGGAGGGAGAGAGTGGGGGGAGGGGAGGCGGCCTACTCGATCTGTTTGTGTATCGAATGGGAGAGGATAAGGACGGAGGGAGGGGGAAGGGAGGAATACTACACGATCTGTCCCTGTATTCAGTGCATGGGAGGGAGGCGAGGACCCGGAGGGAGGCTTGTCTCATCTTCATCGGGACTAGGGAGTTTCACACCGAAGTAAATAAGTTTTTTATGCCTTTTTTAAAATCTATTGCATTTATTTATTTTTTATGAATTTCAAGGCTGTATTTACTTTGTACTCTCAAAATGCGAAGGACATCTATATGAGATGAGGGGAAAACAAGGTGCCAATTTGTTAAATCATGTTGCCACTCTGGTGGGTCAGGACCAATTTTGTTTTTTCCCATTACTTCTTAATAATGGCTATTGCGTTCTTAGGTATTGTGGCGATGTTAAGGGACCAATTTCTTGCAATAGCTGGGGTTGGGTGAAGAGTTTTTACATTAATTTCAATGGTAAAAATTGCTTCCTAATTCGAATTTTCGCAATTCGAACAGCCAAAAAGAATGAATTAAGTTTGAATCAAGAGGTACCGCTGTGATATTCTTTCCATTACTCAGACACAAATATTTTGAATCGTAAATAAAGTAAATGGCATCAAAGTACATGGAGTAACCTACATACACTTGGAAAAACAAATTTAAGTATATATATATATATATATATATATATATATATATATATATATATATATATATATATACAGACAGCCTCCGTTTCTTTGGACTAATACAGAGTGGGCCATGTCCGGAGAGTGAAAAAGTCCAGACATTGAAAATTGAGTACAATACAGTTCTGTACTGTACAGTAAAAAGGCTATATTGTCTCGCACACATACTCATAGGCTACAATATGGTACAATATACATATACAGTATACATGAGAGAGAAAAATATGGTTATACCTGCAATAGGGTACAGAATAATATTAACCCAAAAACTGCTGTGCGCCCTCTGGGTGGCTTAGCGGTAAACTGCTGTACGCCTTCTGGAAGCGCACTTTTTAAACAGGCATCATATAGTTCCTTTGATTCGTATTTCTTTGAAATTATTTTTTTTGTATTTTAATTACCTTGCACCAACAAGATGGTATAGAACCACATTCACATTTCTAAGGAGGAACCCTGGTTGTGTTCCTGTGGGCCAGTTGGCCGCAGGCATGTTTGACCTCCCTTAAAACCTGGTCAGTAGAATGATCAAACGCTTTCAGACGGAGGACACTATTAAGCATAGCCTTGTAGCCCTTGATAGCAGAGGGAGAAAGGTGACAGTCTTGGTGCAAATGTAGGAGGAAAGCCGCAAACTTTTGAATGGAAGGTGTCGACACAGTGTGACCCTCCCAGCAACACCATCGGTGGTAGTGTCTCCATTTGCACTGGTAATTCACAATTGTTGAATGCCGCTGAGATCTCGCCAGGAACGTCGCAACTCTCTGAGAGTAGACCTGAGAGCAAAGGAGTCGCTGGATAGTTTCCACACGGTCAGTTGAAGCACGTGGAGACCGTTATAGAAGTGATGAAAGTGCCACAGGAGGTCTGGGCACATTGGTAGAAGGCGAGGAGTGTCAACAGCCACTTGTAGCAGGTTTGGAAACCACTCTTGGCTCGGCCAAAATGGAGCAATAAGAATGACTAACATCCCTGTGAAGACCAGAGTTTGGAGAGACGCCTGATAACCAGAAATGGAGGGGAAGGCATGGAGCTCCATGCGATCCCAGGAGAACAAAAAGGCATCTGTTGCAATGGCCATGGGATCCAGAAACGGGGAGACAAATGCAGGAAGCCTGCAGTTCTAGCTGGTGGCAAAAAGATCGATGAGAGGCATACCCCATAGTATGTGTATAATAATGGAGGACGAGCAGTAATCTGAGCGGCGATCACCGCCCTCCTGTCCTCTGTTGACTGAGTGGTGATCAGTGCTGCCCTTCCTCTAGTAGTTACGTCACATTAAATGAGAGCTTTAGAGGGTTTTCTCATACCTACAAGAAAAATGATGAAGTTTTTAAGCATTATTGTAATGCCCCCTTATTACTAACGTGCTAGAACAAAAGTGTGAATTCCTTACCAACAAAGTTGCCAGCAGCTTTGGACATGGTCAGCCAGTTAGGATTTACAATTGGGCGCCCCATTCCAATAGCAGAAAGCAGTTTGCAGGTCCGCTTGACACCTGTGGCCACCAGCACAGTGCAATCATGTGGCATTTCCACCATTCTTCCACCTGGTTAAAATGTGGAAGAAAGGGATACATAATTTAATGAAATATATCTTTGTCATTTGTATGGAAAAGAAAATGTATGGAATTGGTAGCACCTGGTATCATGCACTTACCCAAATCTGTAACAATCTTATGGTCAGCTGGGTCATTGTAGCCTGTGAAGAGCACTCTTGGTTTGGTACTGGCCTGCCGCTGCCTCCTAGAAGGAGACCACAGCTCCACATCCTGCAAGTAATTACCAAAGAGAAAAGGCTACACTTACTCCACATCAATATATGATATATTCATTAACTCCCAAGTCTAATTCATTATCAATTCTATTTCACACATACACACACAAACACACAAACTGAAAGAATAAAAAGAACAAAAAAACTCTATGGCTATCTAAAAGTAAAAGAAATGAAGCGAGTTACAAAATAATAAAAAATAGATTTAGAATACTTACTTTATTACTCCTGGTTGCTCTTGATGAGGCACTGCTACAGCGAGATGAGGCAGAACATGAAGTTTCTGGTTTGACTCTTTTGGCCTTTTGCTGTGAGAAAGAATTTCTACTTAACCTCTTCGTTGCCTCCCCTTTTTTACAGTTTGGCAATTTTATTGGTTTGGCTCTTGGTTGTGATATTCTACTCTGGGTATCTTCGAGATGGTCTTCATCACTTTCTTCCGGTGTTACAACTTCCATCTTAATTTTCATTGTAGCTCTGGGTGATGTCTGACTTTCATCTCTGCTAGTAGAAGGTCTTGATTGCCTGTTCTTCTCTGGTAGTGGGTCTGCCTTGGCACTCAGTGTAGTGCTAAGTGAAACGAGAGACTCTGAATATTCTTCACTAGAATCCTTTTGCTCCTCCTTAACTTTTATCACTGAATTTGAAGCAGTTACAGCTCCCTTCAGTTTTCTGGTATGCACAGAAGTCAAGACCCTTTGGGAGTGCCGCTGCTGTACTGGAACTTTTGATGTCTCACTGTTCTCTGTAGCAACTGTTGCCATATTTTCATCACTCTCCTTCTGTATGTTGTCTGAAGACACTGATGAAGGCAAAGACATTCTAGATCTTAACATCCTCACAGGCATATCTCTTTCTAGAGACATTCTAGATCTCAACTTCCTAACAGGCATATCTCTTTCTGGAGAAAACCTCATAGGTTTTCGGCGTGTCCTCTTGCATTGCTCATTATCCTTATGAAGATTGCCCTGAAGCAGATCATCTTTTGGTTCTATTTTGATTACTTGTTCATCTTCTGCTGTCTCTACCTCTTTTTTCTCTTTTATTGTGGTCAAGGGGATCTTCTGTACATCTTCATCTTCCACTTCAACTTTCACTTTAGTCAGAGATGATATAGTAGTCTGCTTGTTCTTCCTGCTCCTTCTATTGGCAGAACTACTGCTAGTATTGATACCTGCTGAAGTGGATGGCTGTGATGATACAGTGCTTTCATTAAGTACCTCTGTCTCCTTGTCTCTGATATTTACTGAAGAATGAACAGAGACTCTCTGAGATCGCGTTCTTCTCTTATCTTGTAGTTTTGTAACTATGTTTGAGTTAGATTTAGGAATGAGAATGGGAGTGTTAATAGCATTGATCATAGTGCTGGTGGAGTGAATGCTATCTGTAGGTGTGCTTCTCTTACCATGCTGCTGTCTGGTACATGTGAGAGGTTGGACTGGAATAGCAGTAGAGGAAGAAGCCACTACCTCACTTTTGCCTCTCCTTGTCTGTCTCCTAGTCATGGATGCAGAGGTAAGGTTTGGAATAGGAACACAGGCTGAGGCAGAAGTGGTAGAAGTTGGGTTTGTGCTTGTAGTTACTGCAGTAAGGAAAGTAGGGGTAGGAGCAGGAGCAGGATTAGGGCTTGAGGTTATAATTGGGGAAGAGGAAAAAGATATTTTAGTTTGGATATATTTTGGAGCAGTAGAGATATGCACTGAAGAACTGGAGGCAGGAACAGAACTGGAAGCTGCCCTAAACCTTTTCCCATTTTTTCGTGAAGTGGTAGTTTCACAGGAGACAAGTCTGGTGGATTTCCTGATAGTGGGAGAGGATAAGATGTTATTTTCCTTTTGCACAAGATCATCTTCAAGGTCAGTAGTTTTTCTGTTGGTAGGCAAAGACGGGATTTCTTCTTTTCGTGTGGGATCATCAGTGTCAGATGGCAGATCAAACAATTTTGGTGACTCTTCAAACTCACTGTCACTCAGCCAATCAGATTGTTCATGTCCCTTCTTGCATGGTGATATAATGAGGACGTCTTCATTACTCTGCTCACTTTTTAAATTGCAGTCTGGTAGTGAAATCTTGATGGGAACAGTCTCCTGGGAAGACTTTATGCTACGGCATTCTGAGTTTTTTCTCTTACTTTTAGTGCTAGAGGGTGTATCCTGTTCTTTGAGCATGAGACTCTTTTCCTTAATTGGGGAAGAAGTAGTTGGAAATTGTAAAGTTTCTTCACAGTCTCCTTCAAGAGCCTGATTTTGTGGCACTTCACTCACAGCTCTTTTTCTCCCAACATAATGTTTTGCAGCATTCTTGAGTGAGATTACTGTTTTCTGACCTTTGTGAGTGGTTTGTAGTACAGCATCTGTGAGTGTGTTTTCCTCTATGTCTGTACTTTCATCTGAGTGATAGTCCTTCTCCTTCAAACCTTTATGACCTTTCTCCATACTGTCAAACACATCAGTCTCTCTCTCACCATGGAGAGAATCTGTCTCATCTTCCTCATTAAGCAAACATTTTGATACATCAGACGCTACATAGTTTTCCTCAAGATTTCCTTTCCTACTGTGTCCCACAAATGATGTGTTGGTTTCCAGGCTGGCAGTTGACTCAAGGTGCCCCCAAGCCTCCATGATGCTGCTGCTGGGCTGAGGAACATCAGTGCAAGTGGCTGAGAATGGCTGGGTGGGAATGTCAACAAGGTCATCAATATCTTTAACATTGCCACTTGTTGCCACTTGCTTACAACTCTCATCACTACTGATTCTTGAGATGTCACTTGAGCTCTCTGGTGCATCACTGGTAAATGCCTGCATTGGGGTATTGGGGTTTGTGCCCTCTGGTGCATCACTAGTTAACACCTGAGCTGGGAAATCAGAGTCTACATTATCTGCTGCATCACTGGTGAAAATCTGTGTTGGGGTATCAAGGTCTATGTTCCCTGGTGTATCATCAGTAAACACTTGTGTTGGGACATCAGAGTCTACAACCCTTGATATATCACTGGTAAACACCTGCGTTGGGGCATCACAGTCAATATAGCTAGAGGTATCATTATCAAACACCTGAGTTGGTACATCCCGATCAACATTTGTGTCACTAGTAAAAACTTGAGTTGGGGCATCAAGATCAACATTTCTGTCACTTGTAAAAACCTGAGTTGGGGCATCAAGATCAACATTTGAATCACCAGTAAAAACTTGAGTTGGGGCATCAAGATCAACATTTCTGTCACTTGTAAAAACTTGAGTTGGGGCATCAAGATCAACATTTCTGTCACTTGTAAAAACTTGGGTTGGGGCATCAAGATCAACACTCATGTCACCAGTGAACACTTGAGTTGGGGCATCAAGATCAACATTTCTGTCACTTGTAAAAACTTGAGTTGGGGCATCAAGATCAACACTTGTATCACCAGTGAAAACTTGAGTTGGGGCATCAAGATCAACACTTGCATCACCAGGGAACACCTGGGTTGGGGCATCAAGATCAATATCACTTGATGTACTGCTTGCAAATACTTGAGTTGGAGCATCAAGATCCACAAAATTTGAACTCCTGGCAGAAAGTAATTGTGCTGACACAGAATCTGAAGATTTGGTGACACCTGAAGACTCTGGTGAGGAAGCAACTCCCACATGTGTAATCGGAGACCCAGCTACTTTAACTGGTGATATTGTAGAAGGCTTCTTGAACACTGAGCACTCATCAGGACCTTGCCTAGGGTGATCATTTTCTTGTGCTTCTGCTGGAGCACTGGTGGTTACAGAGGAGGGATGTACTGGTGTATCAAGCAAGAATGTACTGGGAGAGGAGCAATCTTGTGTTTCTGGTATAGATGTGATGGACAAGGAACACAATGAGGTATCTACTTTTGATGGACTAAGACAGGAAGCTGCTGGTGTCTCTGGTATGGATATGTTAGGAGAGGAACACCCTGGAGTGTCTGCTATGATTTTCCTGTGTGAGGAATATGGTGGTGTTTCTGGTATGGAAGCAATGGCAGTGGTAAGTGCTGCTTTTTCAGGTAAATTATGATCAAACTGAGCAGGAGGAAAGTCTTCTACATCTGTACTTGCATCACTGTTGTACTCCATATCTGTTCTGTGAGTGGATGAAGAAGGCACCTCAGTCTTCTTTGTAGATAACTGAGTAGCACTCACACTACTCTGAAGATTTCTTGACTGGAAAGAATGATTGAGGCATATTAGTGGGACTTTTATTTCATTGACTTACTTGCCCTTGACCAGCTTTCCCCTCACCTGCACCAAGTATTGATACTCCTATCTTCTATCAGTCTATACATCTATCTATCTTTCCATATATACTATTTACAGGTACCTCTCTTTTTATTCATGTTTTTTTTTTTACACATTATTCATTTTACATGAGGTCTAAATTCCAGACATATTGTTAATTCACATATTTTTTTACTTATACGTGATATTTCAATGAGTGGCCAACGGATGTCAAACGGAAATTCCTTTGCACCACCCAAACAACAACAGTTACACAAACACATGTGTGCATACAATATATGTATGTATGTATGTATGTATGTATATATATGCAGTAAGTCCTCCTTCATTATCTGGTAAATTCACAGTTACAGCATTTGGTAATTACTACCCTTGATTCTATTTACGGTAAGAAAAATTCACAGATACCACTCAAGCTATTTACCGACAGGAAAAAAGAAACACAAGCAGAGATACAACCTGTAGCTATGTTGAGTGTCAGTAGAGAAGATGGACACTGGAGGGAGTAGACAGACAGCAAGAAACTTAACCAAAAAATTAAATTTCCTCAGCCTACATTGACACACTTATGCTTAGACAGACAAAATCAACCACAATTCAACAACCTAAAATGTTTACCTGCAAAAGAGAATCTGTAAGTTGAGGGTAGGGTGTGTCCATAGAAGATGATGATGAGGGCATCCCTTTGGCCTGATGTGTGCTGCTTTTCTTGGAAAACATGGATGTCTCTGGCTTGGCATCAGTCTCAGTTTGCACTGTACTCTGAGAGCCTGATGGAGCACATAAAGGTAAGTCCAGTAAAATTATCAGCAAAGTAAAACGTTTGAAGTATCTCAAGACATTGAAAACATGGTCAACTGGTTAAGTTAAGGGAATGAAAGAATTAGGAAAATAATACACCTGTCCATCAATTTATGCAACATTATAATGATGAAATAGAGACTGAAGAAGAGAGTTGTTAAGACGAAAATCCCTTGATTCCATCTTGTCAAAAAGAGATGTATGAGTGGCACAACTTGACACATGTGAAGTATGCACCATATAAGAACAGATAAGGTCCCTGTACAGTATACAGAGTTAGTAGCAGTGATGAGTGAGAAAAATTGGCAGAGATGACTCAGAATGCCTAAGTTTATACAAGCTGTTTTAGCTAATGATGAGATATGAAGTTTCCAGTTAGGATTAAAATAAACCAATTTTTTCACATTTAATAAACATGCTATGGTAAAATGGTCTGAGGGGAGCTAAGAACACACACTGCATCTTTCTTCTAATCTTTTCCTTCATTGTCAGTGGTCTGCCCACAATTATTTTGGTAAAGTGCGGTTTTACTCTTTATAAAGTAAACCCTCACTACAGACCAAAGATTTTTAATGAAGAAGGGGATAGCTGAGTGTTATAGAAGAAAAAGGGATAGTTATCTAAAAGATCTTGGATAAATTTTGTGGTTGAATCTAGTTTTGAACCAATGAACAATTTGCTCCTTCCCAATAAGAAATTTTTAGAGAGATCTGGACTTCGGCATTCTGTGACTTCTCTGTATGAACTGTTTACTTCCTTAAGAGTTGGATGTCTCCAAAAAAGACATGGGGAAATGCAAAGGTTAGGTTAAGTCCAAAAACAGGTTCTTTATAATTACCTATGCTCCACTTAGATAAGATACAACAAATTATTTTCTTTTGAGTATATACTATGTTACACTTGACTGAGACAAGGAAGTAGCACCATATGCAGAGAGAGAGAGAGAGAGAGAGAGAGAGAGAGAGAGAGAGAGAGAGAGAGAGAGAGAGAGACCCATACTCATACAAGAACAAATTAAATACCTGAACAATGAAGCATGGAGGAACGAATAGGGGATTGTGACCTTTCTTCTTCATCTTCCACTGTGAGCATTGACTCTGAACCTGTTTCTGAGCCATTATCATCACACATCTGTGGGAGAAGACTCAACAATATGAATCGTACTACCAAGAGTATGCAAAGAATGTAACTATCTATCTTACATACCAGGCTGCTAATCCAACACATGTAGCTCAAACAAAGCACATCACACACTCACACATTCTAAAACTCTTCCCTGTTGCACCCCATTGGAAAGGTATAGCCTTGTGGTCCACCATACTACATCCCCAGAAGCCCAGATATAGTATAATAATGTTAAGGGTCACATCTGGCTGTATTTATTGGACAAATATTTTGAAATACATGAAATGCATTTTTTTTGCTGAGCCTCTCCTAGACAACCTAAACTTTCAAGTGAAGAAGTTTGCTTTGGAAAAAATTTCAAGAACATTACCATTTAAATACCCCCGCATTGTTGCATCTTACCATGACACACACTATCACGTGTGATCTGTGTTAGCTTGTAATATTCATATAATATTCAAGTACAAAAATTTTCTTCTCTGTAAATTTTGTAATTTGGCATTCAATTCTATGGTGGTGGTGTGTAGGGAGAATGAGTCTCGTGTCTCTCAGCACAGCAGTACTTATCCAGGGAATTTTAGAGAGAGCTTGTACCCACCAACTATGACTTGAAGCAAAGGCTAATGCAGGTATGTCTTCAGAATTAAAGAAGAGGGGGATAGTTGTGTGGAAGGTTGTGTCGAGTTGATAAATGGAGAAATTGAGTTTTTGAGGCATTGAACACTAATAAGTTTTCTCTGTCCCAATTAAGGAGCTTTGAAAGATCATAAGTCAAGCATTCTGTGGCATCCCTGCATGAACTGTCAACTTCCTGAAGGGTTGGACATCTCTGGAAAGATGTGGAAAAGTGTGGGATGGTATCATCAGCATAAGAATGGATAGGGCAAGAAGTTTGGTTTATGAGATCATTAATGAAAAGTAGAAAGAAAGTGGGTGATAGGAAAGAACCCTGAGAAACACAGCTGTTAATAGATATAGAACAATAGTGGCTGTTTACCACAGCAGCAATAGAATGGTCAGAGAAGAAACTTAAAATGAAGTTGCAGAGAGAAGGATAGGAAGTGTATGAGGGCAGTTTTGCGATCAAAGCTTTGTGCCAGACGAATGTGATGTGTTCAGTTCACATATTTTTCTTTGCTGTGGAACCATTTCTTGTGTTATACAAACATTTTGTGGTTTTTATGCAGTCATTTAGCCTAATTTCTTTGATCTGATCATGGGTCCTAAGCAAGTGACACTATGTAATGACACATGCCTAACTCACTTCTAACACATTCTGAGAATGAAACAAACCTCTTTGGACAGCTATTTTGTAAAATGCCATGCAAACCAAAAAAAAAAAAAAAAAAAAAAAAAAAAAAGGAATGTGTGGCAAAAAAAGGCAAAAAGCACAAAATTAAATTAACTCCTCCCATCTCCGATACCTACGTACCTCCTCCACTCTCCACCTCTCCCAGAATCCTCCATTAGACCAAGTCTTCTGATCTTTGGGATGAATATTCTTTATAAAGCCAGTTCATTGAACTACATTTTCTTTTATGTTTTATAATTTTCTATAGAAAATTTCTCATTGTTCAATATCTATTCTTAACTAAAAACATCTTTTTGTTTGTTGGTGTTTTTGGGGTCACTTGAACAGATTAATGCTATTCCAATTCATTTAAATGAGGAAAATCTAGTTGAATTAATAGCAAATTGAGATATGAGTTTCATCACAGAGCAATTAAACTCATAACTCAAGAAACATCTGTATGTCTAAATGTTACCATTCATAGTGGTACATGCATGACAAAGCTGCTGAGCCTTACCTCTGGTATAATAGTGTAGGTGGCAATCACATTACCAAAACTTATCTTCTCACCACCCTGCAGTGCATATTGGACATTGGGTCGTAGCACCATCTAAGGACATGATCATAAAAGGAATAAATTAGTATAGTTTTAAATGGGAAGCCCATTATGAATTTTTCACTAATAACACATGATAAATACAACAGCCCACTCTAACAATTATAGTACCTTTTGTAAGGCATAATCCTGGCCATCACCACCACCACCACAATATGGAGTGCAAGGTAGTTGTGTTTATGTACATAACTAAAAATATAAGCTAATGTACACGGTATGAGGGACAAATGAGGAGAAAAATATTAGAATTCGGCAAACATATCTACGGTGGCTGTAATAAGATGGTGATTGTGAAGAGAATAGAATGCAATGATATGGTGACAATATACAGAAAGGGAAACTTCAGTCTCCTCACTGTGCCATTCAGATAGTATCAGGTATCTCCCTAATATATAATATACCATTATACAATACAAGTACCTCCTTTTTTTAGGCTAGTTTCTTTTCTGCATTTATTAATTTACGCAAGGTCCAAAATCCCCCCAAAATAACTTACATTTCTTCTCACTTAAACGCAATATTTCATTCAGTGGCCAAGAGACGTCACACGTGTTCCTTTACACTACTCAAACAACAACAGTTACACAATCACACAAATAGGAATGTACACAATAAAATTGTATACATTCCTATTTGAATATAAATAAAAGTGTGTGTGTGTGTGTGTGTGTGTTTAAACAGTTTTAAACAGTTTTATTAACTCAAGCAACCCCTAGCAGGATATAAGAGTCCAAAAGATACATTACATGTATAAATACCGCACTAACATATTAATATATTAATATAAACAGCTTGACTGGAAAAAAGTAGATTTCTGTTATAAATCTAGCCAAATTTAACAACATATTTGAATTACTACTCAGCCACTCACCCTCCTCTCTCCCTCCTCCCCCCCTCTTTCTCTCTTTCCTATCAAGTAAAATATATTCTCACAGTGTCATTTCCAACAGGAATTATTTCAAGAAAAATATAAATTATTGTTCAAAACTGCAAATTATTGTATTATCGTAGTTTGCGCAAATGACAATGATATTTAACAATTTATTCTTCATTGGTTGTTTAAAGTGTTCAATATATCTTCATTAGTAAATAAGTTTGCCAGTGACCAGAGAAGAAGGCCGCATTGACCGAGGTGGTAGGTAGGAGGTAATCAGGGTTGGGGGCCGGAGTAACCAAGGCAACTAGGGGCCGGAGTGACTTGAAAGCCGTTCATGAGAGAGAGAGGCGTTCACGGCGAAGTACAAGCGAGACCGGCCGACTGGCGGGAAGGCGCATTGGCAGCCACATGTTTTTTTTTTTTTTTTTTTTTTTCTGAATTGAGAAGCTGCGATTGGATTGGAGGTCAAAAGTTGTTCGCCAAATGTGTTCGGATTGGGAAGTGTTCGAGTCAAAGGGTGTTCGAATCAAGAGGTAAATACCACTGTACATATTTCATACATGATGCTTTTCACAACAGTATAACATAAGAAAGACAAAAGGTTTTGTACTGTAATTATACATTTTTATCCACAATTTTTTTTATAAATTAAACCTCATCCAAATAGTTGCAAGTGTTTTTCCTAAGGTTATTTGTTCAATTTTGTTTGGCAATACTGAAGGAGGTGGAGCAACAATGCACATCTTGGTGGCTTATTGCAACTTTTAAAGTAAAAAAGATACCATTATTGACTTGCACTGAGGATTTTGCATGCATAGGTGACTTTCATGGTCAATTATAGATTTGCACAAGCTGAACTCACACTAATTGAGACTTTACTACAATGTAACAGTGATGTTTAACTTAAACTCACCTTTCTCAGCTTTGTCTTGTTGCAGCTGCCCAAGTCAGCAATGGTATGTGTGCCGGCCCTCACCTCTATAACTGCATGCTGCTTAGACAAGACCTGCAACAAAACATGAAACAGTATAATCCTTTCATAAACATATATGATGCATTCCTTCTTTGTAGGTAGCCTGTGCAGAAGGTCATAGTAGAAATATTCCTGATAATAATGACAAAACACAGACTTCTTTCATTTATGATATCACGTACCTCTCCTGTACACATCATAAACTCCCTCACTCTTCTAATATTGGGAATAAAATAAAAACTCTCATGGGCACATATCTGACATGCAAATATTTTCTCTGACATTCTTTTTCAGTGTACTTCTAATCCATAATGTTACTTCATAATTAACTTCCAATATCATTCTAGTACTAGCAAATTAATATCCTTTTCTTTATTTACAATTGTTGTGATTCATAGTTACAACAAACATACATACAGTAAACTTAATACTCAAACTTAATTCATTCCGAATGGTTGTTTGAGTATTAAAAAGTTTGACAATTGATAACTGTACTCACCTTGCTGGGAATAACTATTTTGCATGTATCTGGATCTCGACCAATTATGTTACTCCCACCAAAAACTTCATGTCGACTTCCATTCACCTCCAACCATGCAAACTGTAAAGTAAGAAATAGGTAGAAAGATGTTCACAAAAGACTGCAAGTTTCTAACAATCCTTTAAAATTAAAGTGGTATATCTGAAAAGATATGTGATATTCCTGGTAGCATGGGTATCAACTCAACTCCCTCGATTCCAGGGAAAATCAGCATAATACCTCCTAAGGTCTCCCCAACTAGCAGAGGGAAAATGCCAAAGGCACCTCCACTTTGGAGGATCCTGAGGAGGGATTGGAGAGATAGGACAAGATACAGATATGAGATTGTGATCGGAGGAACCCAACGGAGAAGAAAGGGTGACAGTATAAGCAGAAGGATTAGAGGTTAGGAAAAGGTCGAGATGTTGGGTGTATCTCCAAGACAGTCAGGAATACAAGTAAGGTGTTGCACCAGTTGCTCTAGGTCATGAAGGATAGCAAAGTTAAAGGCAAGTTCACCAGGATGGTCAGTGAAGGGAGAGGAAAGCCAAAGCTGGTGGTGAACATTGAAGTCTCCAAGAATAGAGATCTCCATAAAAGGGAAGAGAATGTGCTCCACTTTAGAAGTTAGGTATTCAAAGAATTTTCTATAGCCAGAGGAGTTAGGTGAGAGATATACAGCACAGAAAAATTTAGTCTTACTGATTTTATGAAAAGATATCACAGCCATTATATCCATCCATAAAAAAATTAAGAATAAGATGCCTCCCAACCTGATTTGACTTTTTGGACACTAACTGGAGGAAAACTGCAAAGAAATTAAAATATCAATCATTACAGATGTTATCTTCCAGCATTTCAGAAAACAAAATTAATCCCCAACTCACCAAGTGGTGTGTCTCATCCACCTCATCCTCCTCATCCTCATCACACAGCAGTGCCTGTGTGCACTCCAGCTGCATTGTATTATCCATGGATCAGGACAGACGTGTTCACCCTGCAGGAGACAGCACTATAGAAATAACCTTTAAGCCTTCCTTATGCTTACTATTTATTATCAACAACTTTGGTACATTTAAATATATATTTTTTATTTCCTAACTATCTACTGTGATCAAAGCAAATGTTTCATAGTTCGCTTTTGTTCTCATACTCCTCTACTCTGTCTCTCTCTGACATGTCGGCCTCCAATCCTTCAAAGTTGCCTCCTGATAATCCTGCATCAACTAATCTTACGAGTGAGTACACAAATCTGGAGTATATACTGTTCCTGTATATTGCTAACATTCCAACATTTCATACTTTCCTCCCAGTGAACAGGAACTCGCCAGAGAATGGTAAGCTTCCGCCTGCTAGTACATACAGGTATTCCTTGCTATCTGATTCACCATTAAATGATATTGTACTTTTAAAATATTTGTCCTTTATTAACCTATGTCTGCTACACCTTACATTATGTTTCGTTTTTATGATATCCTGAGTGCACACTCACTTGCTCTGCATACAAATACAGTGAAACTCTAGTTTTCACTGTTCAGTAATCACCCATTCAATTCTACATGTTATTTCATTGGAACCTACCTAACTAGTTTTACAATACAGGAAATCCTAATCATGGTGCAGATTAAGGAAATACCAAGACATATTGCTAGGTGGCACATCACTGGCTCATATTCTCAAACACTTCCGTGCTTGACTTCTACTATTTCAATTTCCAAAAGACTTTATTCAAACATACACAAGTTCACCAGGTATTTTAGGTTAGGTTAGGTTAGATTTATGTTACGGTAAGGTTAGTGTCCTAGTGAGGATGTCCAGGATAGGTGCAGCACCCCTGACTAAGAGAGGTTACATAAGGTTCATCCCGAGGTTAGGTTAGTGTTCTAGCTGGAGGGATTCTGGTTTTGGTGGGCACACCTCCCCAGCTAAGATAGATTAGGCTAAACAAATATTATATCATGTGACATTGCCCCATATTTCACTCATTTTTGTCCCACACAGTCTCCCCAACCAAAACCAATATCTAATTCCCAACTCGACTACAATCTTTTTTATGGAATGGGAGGAGATAGTGCAGAAAGGGGAGACAGACTTGAATAATTACCCGAAGCTATTTAGCTGTGGTATATTTCAGTCTGTTTTGTTCTTTTTTCATTGAAATACAGGGTAGATATGCAGCATGGGACCTTCTATACTATGCACATCACATTTTTTAGGAAAGGTAGTGTTCTTAATGTACTACATGTCTGTGAAAATTTTAATCTGCACACGTTAAATGTTCATCCAGGAGAGTACTCTGAATTTGAACAGACTCACAAAGTTTAAACTTAGCACCTGGCAAATTTTTGTCATACTGAGCATTGTAACACCTTTATATTGTGTAGGCACATGCCTTAGAAAATAATGCCAGCAAAAATAAAAGCCATTTCTGTCAGTTTTCATTTTCTGTATGCCACTTTCATTCCTTTTACACACTGTATCTATATATGTGACACTGTTATACGTATAGACATCTTGCTTGAACAAGCACTTACACTTTTTCCAATCACAGCAATATTCTTTTCTTGTTCATTATTTTCTTTTGCAGCCACCTGGGGCTCAACACCTCTCACCCCTTTGGTGTCAATAAATATAAGTATATACTATTGAAGTGGCTTTTAGCAGTGTAATATTTTACATAACATGAAGTTAGATTTGGTTAGTTTAAATCAGCAATTTATTATGGACTTATAACTGATGACAGAGGTGGAGGAGGATGGAGCCCCAGCTGCTGCTAAGTTAGGTCGTTTCATTAAGGTTTAGAACAGGTTAGGATCAGTATATATTAAAGGGTTACACTGGGCTAGGTTAGATAAGGTTTCATCAAGGGTTATGTTTAGTTCATACAAGATTTTGATTTTTTTTTTTCTAATTTAGCAAACTTAAGCTTAACATACTTTTAAGGGGGAATGGCAAAATTAGGCCTACTATTATGGCTTTCTCCACCCACCCACTAGTGAGTCAGTCTGAGTGACCTGGGCAGGCAGAGAATGCCACTTTTCACTAACCTCACCACCAGCTGACGTTGTTCAGTTTCTCTTCCTTTAATGCCAAGGAGAAGTAAATGAAACTTCTATGCCTCAAAACATGTTACTCGGAAGATTTTGGCGCGCATTACTGCTGAGCATTTGTGTATGTTTTTGTGATATTGATCTTGATCATGATCTTGCTGCTACAGGTGGCTCAGGATCGCTACAGGGCAAGGATATTAAGGGATATTATAAATAAGGATAAAGTGATCGAATGAGAAATTCTTAACTCTTTATTGAATCCTTACCAAGTGAAAAGGAAAAAAAAAGTATTTTACATCGTTCCTATTGGCAAGACGAAACCATCAAAATTATTATTTTTTTCTTTCCAGAATGCGTCTGTAGAAACTAATAGATTAAATTTATTTGAATTTCGGAATATTAAAAAGAAGTTGAAGGAAACTGAAAATAGATAAAAAAAAAAAAAAAAAAAAAAGCAGTATCTAATAATCATCATAGGAGGTGCCGATGTAAAGACAATACTGGTACTGACAGCCAACAACTCCACTCAACTCAGCACAGCAGGTAAGGCAATCTAAACTGTATCAGTTATCATGGTATCAAGAGTGAATAAAACACATTAAAGAAAAGAGAACATGATATATCATGAAATTGAAACAAAAGTAAATATGAATACAAAACACCCTGTTCTATTTACTTGTTTTCGGTTCTTAACCTCCAACAATTGTTGTATGTATTAGCCGTGTTCCTCGTCAGTCTCACATAGGAAAAAAGGAGTCCACCAATGGAAAGTAGACCCTTTTTCGGACAATTGCAGTTTCACCCAACCAACAAATCTCTGATGTGACATTTTTTAGGGGTGGATACAGTGAATTGATTCGTGCTGTCCGTAATTCCCGTCGCAAATGTAGTACGTGTGAACAGGAAAGTCTGCGGTAAATATTTGGTTAAAGTCAATATTCCCTATGTCTACCAAAACCCACACTAACTCCTTTAACAAGCCTTGCGGTCTTTGAGAAATCGAGAAGTTGCCCTTGGCAGATTTTCCCCATCTTACATAAGAAAAAAAGATCATGTCCTTTGTGGATCACTTCTAACTGTGTGCCTTTTACTCTTCCCTGCTGTAACAGGGGTACTCCAGAAGTTGCATCTGAGGATTGCTGAGATTCCAGTGGTCAGCAAGATGGTGGTAGTGGCTTTTGTTCATCCTGACCTGGGTATTGGTGGGGCTGAGCGGCTGGTGGTGGATGCTGCCCTGGCGCTGCGCAGAAAGGGCCATCAAGTGCACCTGTTTACTGCACATCATGATCCAACACACTGCTTCCCAGAGACCACTGATGGCCAGCTAGAAGTAACCTGTGTTGGAGATTGGCTGCCACGTTCCATCTGTGGCCGCTTCATGGCATTTTGGGCATATGTGCGCATGATGTATGTGGCACTCTACCTAGTGTTGGCTAGTGGTCTGGCCTTTGATGTTGTGTTTGTTGACCAGGTATCTGCCTGTATCCCCTTCCTTAAGCTTCGGCGGCAAGCAAAAGTACTCTTTTATTGTCATTTCCCAGATCAGCTGTTGACCCAGCGTCGCACTTTGCTCAAGAAGTTATATAGATATATCCTTGACACTCTTGAGGAGTACACCACTAGGCAAGCTGATCGTGTGTTGGTCAATAGCCATTTCACTGCCTCAGTATACCATGATACCTTTCCTTCCATTGGATCTGTACCCTCAGTTCTCTACCCCTCATTAGACTTTGATAAATTTGACATGTATTCCTCTCTTACCTTGCATGATGTTGGCCTAAATATTGACAGTACCTGTATGTTTTTGTCTTTGAATCGCTTTGAACGCAAGAAGAATCTAAATCTTGCCCTGGAATCTTTCAGTCTATTGATAGAGAAAGTTAGGAAGCAGCATGCTTCTGCTTTACACCTGGTATTGGCTGGTGGCTATGACCACCATCTGCAAGAAAATGTAGAGCATTACTGTGAGCTAGTTGACACTGCCAAGAGTCTAGGCATTATGGACAAAGTTACTTTTCTTAAGTCTCCGGAGGATAGGGTGAAGGTGGCTTTACTAAGAGCAGCTAAGTGTCTTCTTTATACACCTGACAAAGAGCACTTTGGCATTGTGCCAGTGGAGGCCATGTATTTGGGTACACCAGTCATTGCTGTTAACAGTGGAGGGCCACGAGAGACAGTAGTAAGTGGAGAGACAGGCATTCTCACCCACCAGGCTCCAGAAGCTTTTGCAGAAGCAATGGAAGCCTTTGTTACTGGCAAGAGTGACAGGGAAGCTATGGGTGCTGCTGCACATAGTCGTGTGATGAGTAATTTTTCTTTTATTCGATTTTCTGAGCATTTAAATTACATAATACAGGGGTTAATGGATGAAAGAAAACAAAAATAGTAGGTTTTACTTGTAAAATTCATTCCAGATACCATTTCAGTGTCTAACTTGGTAGGTTTAAACTTTATTTAACTGTATAATTGTAATAAAATTTCAAAATATTCTTGAAGACAGTGACAGAGGTGAGTCATTGGTACATAACAGTTGTTATGTTGTTTGCCAGCTAAGAGTAAGGTTTTTACATGCAACTGATATATATATATATATATATAAGTAATACAGTATATCATAAAACAGCAAATTTTTCTAGTGTTCTGATCCTTATTTATTAGTTACTAATATACAGTGATGCTATGGTAAAACAATAGACTACAATGCCAACCCCCCCAAAAAAAAAAAAATAAATAAACAACACTCCATTGGGCATGTTGCCTCAACTTTTTAATTTTTGATTGATTAATTAATTTATTTTTCTTTTTTTGTAAAGTTTTATGAGTGTGATCTTTGGAATTCCTTTAAGTAGGGTACCAACCAATCTGCCTTGTTTAGATAGCATTGCATCTCATTGCTATTAGAATGTAAAACTGACAGACAGGCAACCAGCACTCTTAGTAATATATGCAAGGTTGCATCAACAGAACTGCACACACACACACACACACACACACACGTTGATGAGATGTGCTGACGCAGAGTGGACGTGTTTTTCAAAGAATCCAGCAGCATCAGCCAGCAGGTGTCTTACTACAGCAGAAGCCTCAAATGCAGGTCAGTAACCTTTTCAGCAAAGTGTGCCAATTGATAATAGATATAATTTTTGTTACTACCTAGCATGCCATGTGTAATTTTTTTTCAGCACAATATAGTAGCCATAGCCTATATAATTGAAAATCATAATTATACAGTACAGACATACCTCTACATAGGAGTGCTTCAGGATACGAATTTTCAAGGTACGAGCTGGGAAATGATGAGCCTAATCGTTGCCGAGTATACGAGGAAATATTCACTATGTGAGCCGCGAGCATCTAGTTACACCAAACCGCCTCCAGTTGGCAGTGAATGAAAAAAATAAGAAATAAGAAAATAAATATATAAAACAGGAAAGATTAAAAAAACCTAGTGTTGAACTGTTTTTAAGTCTCTATTAATTTTATTAATATTTATTTATTTAGTTTGATTCTCATCGTCTGATTTCATTCCTCCCCTCCTCGCCATCTTACGCCTCTGCCGTGCGAGGTAACCTACTTACTTTTTTTATCACTTGATGTTAGCATTATTTGTTTATTTATTTATATTATCTGTATTTGTAATGTTTATTTTAATAAATACCATTTATCACAGATTTCCTTATTAATATTAACTTTCTTTCAGTGTACATCGGTATTACTGAACTTTAATTTGCATGTTTTTCTTGTGTTGGAAGACATTATTCAGTTTTGCATGTATTTAAATAGGAAATCCTATTCCACCATATGAGCTATTTCATGATACGAGCTCAGTTGTGGAACGAATTAAACTCGTATGTAAAGGTTTGACTGTATATAGTGACCAGTGTAATAAAAATAAAACAATTTCTTGCACATGTATAACATAAATGTAATATTTTTGTATCATTTATAAATGTTATAGTATTCCTTTGTAACTAGAAATATTTCATATATTTAATTTATACTCACCATATTAATGTGATCCTTGCCCTTGCCTTCGGGCAAAGTTGCAATTTCAGGTCTGGACACCTTGAGCTTAACACAGCTCTCAGAATGGTCCACTGTAAGCCTCCTGCTTTGAAGGGGGTTGAGGATATGCTTCACGTGTGAAAATATCTGTTCACACTGATATGTGGATCCAAATGCTGATAGCAGTGCAAAAGCTACTTTCTTCATGCAATTGAATTTATCATGCAGTGAAATCTAGGAAGTTAAAATGGAGGCTGCATGATCATTTCTACTAGTTTCCAGTATTTCTTGAAGATCTTTAAATTTTGCTGACCACATTGATGAAGACAGAAAGTCAATTAGCAGTATTTCCAACTCCTCATTTTCCATCCACTCAAAGAGAGGCGCATCCAACTAACTGTATTTAAAGGTATCTGGTCTAATTTAAAATGAAAACACTGGGCCCATGTATTGGAAATCTTGAAGTCTGATTGAGAATTCAGACTTTAATTCTTACATGTGCACCTGAAGATCAGTAGTGTTGACAGGATGAATTGTACATACAGTAAAAAAAAAAAAAAAAAAAAGAGAAGAAAAGAAATGAGTGCTCATGTACATGAATGCAAATGTATGACTAAGAGAAATAGATTTATTTTCTTTGATTAAAAGTTTCCATTAACAAGAAAATCATACATAAACTAGGGGTTTATAGAAATACAAACAAACATCTTTCTTCGAGTTATTTAATTTAAAAAAGAAATGGCAGTGACATGGGGAAAAGTAATTTTATATATATATATATATATATATATATATATATATATATATATATATATATATATATATATATATACACAATTGTTTCACACAATTCCTTGCTAGGTGCACACTTTTGAAATTAAAAGTGCAGTACTAGGTGTTCATAAGAGTTTCTCCTAAATTACAAGAAAAACCTCATAGAGAAGGAGATTCTTGATGGCAGTGTCGCCCAGAATATATTGAAAAGTAAAAAGAAAGATATGAACATTCAGATTAAGCTTAACCTATACTTATCGACATGTAGCACCAGGAAAACATAAACTAATCTCTAAGGAAACCAAATTTTATAAAAACATTCACAATCTGCTTTAAATACATCCTATATCTATTGTTATAATAAATGTTCACATAGCATCTTTCATGGGGAAGGGGGGAGGAAAATCAAGTTTATTGAAATTCAAGAATGTTGGTTTGAGTACCTCATAGCCTCATCCAGGACACAAGGCACTTGAGCAGAAATAGGCGACACAGAATGCTGCTAAAACAAGAAACAAATATTTGGCGCGAGTAAGGTCCTTGCATGATACTTGTATATATTATATACTTTGTATGCATGGATAACAACAATATAAATCTTAAATAGTTTTTTTCAGTATCTATGTTATGATGAACTTCATAAATGCACTCTGCAAGAAGCCACGTAGACTAGACGTTGACACAAAATCTATTTACACTAATTTCATATAAAATTAATCTACAAGCAGAGAAGCTCAATTGAGATATTACTAGAGTATCTGAGATTTGTTATGTCAGTCAGTCATTTGTGCTCTAGTATTTCTTTATCATAACCTTTTCTTCGCTAAGCTTTTATCCTTACATTCTCATGCTAGTTCTTTGTGCAGACTTGGCATCTTGAAACTCTTGTTAAAAGGCTTCCAGCCTTTAGAGTCTCTGACACTGGCCTTGAGAACTGATTTCTCTCTTCAATTGTTGCAAGCCAGAAACTGAACTTGTTGGCAAAGTAGTGACATGTTCCTCTGGCTCCATTGCATTCAATGAATGGTGTAGCACGGAAGTCTTCAAGACATGATCCTGGGCTACTGAGAGACTGTCCACCACCTTCAGCACCTGCTGCAGTGTGCTGCAAAATTGGAAGTCATGTGTTGATATGGCATTCCAGTATGTTGTGCAAAAAATTAACTTTCTGAAGCAAGCAAAATGTTTATTTATTTTGAAAATATAAAAAGGCAGATCTATAATAAGAGTTAAATTTAATAAAATAACTTGTGTCAGTAATTACATTATGAATTCATATTTGGGCAAATTAAACTAATTATTGGTCCTACCATAACAAAGGAATAGCCAATCCACATGCTGCTCCATCCCTGTGGGCAGTCAGGTACTGAGAGAGACTGGCTGTGGACAGCTATAACATTTGATGGTGCCTCACATACCACACATCTGAAATGAAGTGGCAATTATAAAACAGATCAGACACCATAAATGTCCACATAATAAATGTTTACATTATAAGAAAGATAGAGGACTATTAGAATCAGTGTAAAGAAAATGTCTAATATGATACAGCGGATGAGGGATGTTCCATATGAAGTAAGATTGAAGATACTAAATTTGCATTCCTTAGAGAAACATGAGTTAAAAGGGGACCTGATAGAAGAACTATTTAAGCAGTATAGGGGTTTTAACAAAAGGGCATAAACAAAGTTCTCAGGATCAGTAGCGAGGACAGAACCATAAATGATGGGTTCAAGCTTGAGGAATTTACATTTAGGAAAGTAATGGGAAGGAACTGGTTCTCTAACAGTGGTTGATGAATAGAATGGACTCTCAATAGGGAGTGTTACAGGATTCGACAAATTTATGGATGAGAATGATAGAGGTGGAATTACGTAGTTTTGTTCACAAAAGGACTGCCAAGTTTAGGCCTAGCAGCCTCTTGCAGCATCCCTCCTTTTCTATGTTCAGAAATCTGTAGTTACCAACTCATGATATTGTTGTGTTACATGTACATTGCTTGATTTATCACCATGAAAGGGTGTATTATAAATTGGTAATTCTTCTCTGCTCAGTTCCAAGATGTGCAAAAATATATTTATAAGAGGCTAAGTGATGATTGAAACTCCATACTGGTTGGCTTATTTATCATGTTATTCAATGCCTATTCATAGAATAAATTTGTATTTTTGCAATGATGAATAAATATGGATGTAATTTTGCAGTCTGAAGCAAATAAGTAAATGTCAACTGAATCATTCTAAAGAAAGGAGTGGTAAAAGGTTGTTGAGGGGCAAACTCATTCAATTTCATGCCAAAATTAAAACAGATCTATTATCAAATTTGAGAAAACTCTTTCTTGAGCAAGTAATGTCAAAATCTTGTTAATTCATCTTTTCATGATTTCAAACATGTAACCAAAAATATCTTCAGGATTCAACTTCTTCATCCCTCCTTTATCTAAATAAGGTCTCCAATAGAATTTCCCCCAGCTCTAATCAAAGCTTAACTTTTCTCTCTGACTTTTGCTGAAAACACACTGGATGATTTAGGGTTTGTTCCTCCTTCTTTTTCTCCCCTTTCACTATATTACACTATCATCCTTAGAAGGCATATGGTTTTGATGACTCATATTAATCTCCAAAACTGTGCTTCTGAGTTTACTCTTGCCAAATCAAGCTTCTCTGCTCCAAGGCCAACCAAAGGCCAAGTCCCTCTGACTCCCTCAAAATTCATGCCTCTCTTTTATGATGAGTTCTCATCACTGTCTAATGATAATAAAGATTGAATTTGGCAAAAGCAGCAAAAGATGTAGTAAAAGTTATATGCTGGGGCATGAGAAGATAAAAGGGTCACCAGAAGAAAATGAACTAAAAATCATATTCTCAGAAGACTTATCTTCAGGAAAGCATATTAACAAGATAAGAGGTGAAACCCTCCAGCTATTGAAGAACATTAGAATTGCCTTTGCCTTTCTGGATGAGGATATGATGAGAAAGATAATCACTTCAATGATTCACCCCAGATTAGAATATGCAGCAATAATTTGGTCACCTCATGAACTAAAGCACATAAAAAACTGGAAAGGCTTCAAAGAGTAGCAATGAAGATGATTCCAGAACTTTAAGATCAGTCATATGAAGAGCGATTGGCCAGGATGCAACTTCCAACCTTGGAAAAGAGACAGAAAAGAGGAGACATGATCGCATTGTAGAGATTGCTGAATGGAATGAAACAATTTGACAGAGGAGAAGTACTTGTATTTAGTGAGAGAGATACTAGAGGACATGGAAGGAAATTAAGATCTACCACCTGTAGAGGAGACATAAAGAAGTTTAGCTTTCTGCATACAAGCATCAAGATGTGGAATGGATTGGAGGGTGAGGTGGTGTGTGCCAACAATATTCAAAGTTTGAGGAAAAAGTCAGATGAAAGTAGCTATGGAGACGGGAGAGTAAGAGCATAGCTCCTCTCCTGTAAGGCAGAACTAGGTAAATACACACACACACACACCGACGGACACTTGCGCTGTGTGAACATGTTTTTCTGGATTTCTAATGGCATCAGCTACAGGCCCTTACTACTGGAGGAGCCTAGTAAGTATGTACAGGGGAGAGAGCTAGCTAATTGTTAGAGTGTCTTGTCTCCAAAAGTAAACCAGATCAGAAAGAAAACACTGACCATGGAAAGTGACAAGGAGTCAACTCGGACCTTGAGCTGAAGTGATATAAACAAATCGGGAGTGTATGTGTTAGAAACTCCACTGGGATTAAAAAGGATTGCTGGAACAAATGTGACAGGGGACTTCTCGGGATTTGAAAATGAGAGCAGGGGAACCATGAGGAGGTTAGTAAATATGGAGAGGGAGATGAGATTCATGAAGGAAGTGTTAGAAGGCATCATGAGGGAAAATAAGGAAATGAAAAGTAAATTTCAAGAATATGAGCATATCTTAGAGGTAAAAAATGAGATGAAAAGGGAACTAGGAAGCATGAAAAAAAAAAAAAATGAGATCCTCAAAGAAAAATGTGGCAGGTATGAGTTACAACTTGATGACCCAAAGGGAAAAATGAAGGATGACTAGAAGATCGATAATGCTTGCATTGAAACTAAGTTAAAGAATGTATGGGAAAAAGAAAGGGAAGAGGAAAATATTAGTTTTGCAGGGATGATAAAGAAACAAATACAGGACAAGGCAAAGGACACAGTAATACAGATTATTAAGGAGAAGGAAGACTTAGTGAGGGATACCGAGGACAGAAAGAAATGTATGGTAATATATGGATTACAGGAAAAGAAAAATCCTAACAAATATGAGAGGGAAAGAGAGGAGAGAAAATTAGTGAAGAAAGTAATACAAAAGGTTCAAGATGACACACAAAATTTAAACCAGGAGGTTGAAGAAACATGGAATTGGAAAATAAAGTGAAGGCAATACAATGCCACTAAAAGTGAGAATGACATCACAATTAGCAGTGGAGGAAATAACAGCAAGAGTTGGAAGACTGGCCCAAAGTTTTGAGTATTAAGATGTATGGTAAATGAAGGAGATGAATTTGGAACAAAGATAAATGGAGAAATATATAAGACAAGATGCTAAGGAAAAAAAATTAAAGAGGACAGAGACTGAGAAGAAGAAATTCTACTGGAGGATGTTGGACAGGAGACTGAGGAGGTGGTTTATTTGGGAGAAGGAAGAGGAGGTAGAGAAAAAACAGCAACAGCAACAAGAAGTACAAGTAATTAAAAGAGCAACAAATTAAAAGTAGCATATACTAATGTGGACAGGTGGCTATCCTGCAAGTTAGAAATATAGGATTACTTAAGTATTCATAAACAATATGTATTCTGCATGGTGGAGACAAAATTAAAGGAAGAGATCCACATAAATTTCCAGCAAGAGGGATATAAAATTTGGAGGAGAGATAGAAAAGGAAAAGGAGGAAGAAGGTACTAATAATGGTGCAGGAAGGCATCTTTGTAGAGGGAGAGCAACACAGTGATGGAGAGGCAGAAATCATTGGTATAACAGTTAGAACATGTCCCACCTAAAATGAATATGAGGAAGTTGGAAGAGTATAAAGTAATGCAGAAGGTGTTAAAATGCCTGGATGACATAATAAGGAAGGACAGGAAGATTCTACTAGTGGGAGACTTTAACTGCATACCTAAAGACTACAAAGAAATGTAAGGGAATGGAAACGCAGGATTGTGGAGTGAAGAAATGTTGCAATTAGTCATGGAGAATGCACTGGATCAATGGGTGTAGGAATTCATTAGGCCCAGAGGAAAAGAGGAACCATCAATGCTATTCACAAAAAAAAAACAATTCCATCCCATCATTAAGTACCTAAGCCTCGTGCAACTCTAAAACAGAGAAGGGAAAGAGCAGATTTAACAGCAGTGCAGAGTAATGAAAGGACTGCAAAAATTGGATGGAGAAGACTTGCTTATCTGGGACACTAGTGACACAAGAGAATATAGAAAGAAATGAAGAAAGGATAACTGCAAGAGAGATATCAAAAAGTTCGCTACCCACAAGTATGTGTGGTGGTATGGAGTGATCTAGATAAGAGTTGTTGAATCCAGAACAATTCATAAAATCAAAGAAATGTTGGATTTTCATAGATATGGAGATGGGACACCACAAGCATAGCTCCTCCTTTCCTGCATGTTACAACACACACACAGGGAACTATGAGCCCTACTCAACATAGACAAAATTATCTGACCTATCATAGATTATGTTTCATGGAACACAATGCGAGCCATTTCAATCATCATAATAAAGTTACATAATGTGATTTCTATGAGGAAGTGAAAAGAAAAAAGGAAACTCTCCTCTCTGTTGTCTGATAAAGTGAGAGGTGGAGATATAAATTGAACTGGCTAGCCAGACAGCACCACTAACATCTCAAATTGAGATGTAATGATCACTGTGTGTTAAAGTTTAAATAGGCAATCATCTGTCACTTTGGAATGGTTTAATACAATTTAAATTATTTCTTGTGTGGAAAAGGTAATTTACCATTTGTATAAATTACAATTTGTACAGTCTCCTGGAGCAGTTGTGTATGAATAGTAGGATTCCGCTATATTATTACTATCCTAAATTTTACTATAACTGGTGGTTATGTTGTAAGTTGGTTTATAAAACATTTTATTTAGATTAATAAATCCTTTTATATAGCCTTTTAATTTATTGCTTTCTGTAATACAGCATCCCACTAATTTGGAAGAAAGCTGTTGTATGAAATATACAGCAAACAACTTACCTTGATATGTATGGCTGAATGGCAGTATCAGAAACAGGCATCATGGGAATTGGTTCATTGGTAGACAACCAATAGGACTTGTCATTTCGTGAGGCATAATTGCATACATTATTGAAATCACAGAACATGAATGGCATTGTGCTGAATCTTCTTACACATGAACCTGCCAAACCTGTTGGTAATGAAAAAAATGCATTCATTAAACTAGTATTTCCAACAATGGTAATAGGAATATATGTTGTTATATGGAAACTGGCAATGAGTGGGCCTTCATTTCTTGCTCTTTGTTTACTTGATGATGCCTGTTTAAAAAGTGCACTTCCAGAAGGCGTACAGCAGTTTACCGCTAAGCCACCCAGAGGGCGCACAGTAGTTTTCGGGTTAATATTATACTGTACCCTATTGCAAGTATTTTATTCTCTCATGTATACTGTATATGTATATTGTACCATATTGTAGCCTATGAGTATGTGTGCGACACAATATAGGCTGTTTACTGTAAAGCACAGAACTGTATTGTACTCAATTTTCAATGTCCGGACTTTGTCACTCGCCGGACATGGCCCACTCTGTATTAGTTTGAAGAAACGAAGGCTGTCTGTATATATATATATATATATATATATATATATACAGGGAGTCCTCAGGTTACGACAGTCTCGAGTTACAACGTTTTGTGGTTACGACACATCTCCCATGAATTATAAAAATCCTTGTTTTGACTTTAGCAGTTTGCGTCATAAATGCAAACTTCATGTGGGAACTAGTTGGTGAGCGCGGCGGAAGAATATGTCGTCACATGGCGCTACAACGAAGAAGACAGCGTCCATCAGTTCCCATTGTACGCCATTTTGGGCTGTTGCTTATTCGCTCTTTTTCGTTTGTGTTGCTGTTTTGTTAACTTTTTTGCCTTACATTATGGCTACCAAGCATTTATATGTTTATATGTCCTTCATGTGTTGTGTTTACTACTGTGTTAGCATAGGTGTGTGACGTAGGTGCTTATTTACGTATGTATGTATATTCTGATTTACACCGAAATTCGGGTTACGACACATCATAGGAACGGATCTCCATTGAAACTATATATGTATATATTGTATGCATGTATGATTGGTTAAGTGTTGTGGTTTGGGTGGCTTAAAGGAACTCACATGAGACATCTGTTTGCCACTCAATGAATTATCGCATATTATAAGCGAAAAGAAACGTTCCTAAATTAAATATTTTTTAAAGATTTTGAACCTCGCATAAATTCGAAAACAAGTACGTAAAGCGAATAAGCGTAAAATGAGAAGTACCTGTATTGGGAAATTTAAATTAATGGTGTTCAGATTAATGGACTTTTACTGTATCAGTATTCTTTAAGCTAATAAAAGACAATAAGGAAAGCTATGCAGTAGAATTTTCCAGATGTATGTTTAAGTATACCTATGAACTAAAGATAATACTGAAAAAAAAAGCAGAGTAAACCAATTTAAGTGATTCCAAGGCACTAAAATCTTACCAGCTACTTTATTATGGCAAAGTTTAATGTACTTACCAAGATCTTGATGATGGGCTTTTTCATTTCCTTCAACATAAAGCAAGGAGAAACCATCCCACAGCTTGAAGTGTCCAGCTTCACACTGTGGTACGTAAGTGGTCTGCGAGTGTCTCACCACAAGTGTCCCCGAGAAGTACGGGTGCTGCTCGGTACAACTCCTTCCTGCTTCACCCTTGTTTCCTTGCAGCCCTATAGCACCCTAAGAGATATTCTTTATGACAGTTTCTAATACAAAGTTGTACTATACACAAACATTGTATGCAAATTTATGCCATTTGTGTGCCAGTTCTTTCAAACACTGACAAAAGATTTTATATTATTTTCTTACATAACTATGGTGATTGGTTTCTGCTGTTGCATGCTGATAACCAAGTAGCAAAACCAATTACTAAATTCAAAACCACCATAAATGAAAACAAAGTGAAAATAATTTAACATGAATTGACATGATAAGCTTTAGAAATGATTTGATTACATAATTTCAGGAAGCAAAGATTATTCAACTTTAAACTTTAGATACTGCTGGGAAAAGACTAATAAAAGTTGTGCTGGCCCTCAACTGAATCAATGGAGCAATATTCACCAGATTTACTCTCTAGATTGGATTCAGATTATATTCACCAGATTCAATATCAAGTGAATTATATTTAGTTGACTTCTATAATAATTTTTCCAGTATAATTTAAAGCTCAGGAGAGAGAGAGAGAGAGAGAGAGAGAGAGAGAGAGAGAGAGAGAGAGAGAGAGAGAGAGACCTAATAATAGAATACAATGTATTGTCAGGTCTCCTTATAGGTACATTTGTTATAGGCATATTGCCTTATAGGTGGAAGTCACCCAAAAATATTAATGGGAAAAAATCCCTTTATGGGCAGATTGAGTTCATTATATGTGAGTGCAACATATTTTAAAGTTGCCTTTTCACAATTTTCACTTTATAGGACAAAATTTGTTAAGGGTGCTCATGTTGAATTAAAATAATCTTATAAAAAATGTCTAAGAATTCTGTAAGATTTTACAATATAGTTCAAAAATTATTTAAAATGTCATTATTTTGTTTTTTATTACACCCCTGCTTCACACCTCCCACCATTGTTTTAGATCTGTTGTCCCTGCCTGTAATCAGTGATTTGCTCTGTAATTTCTTAGTGAATTTTCAGCCTTACAACCATTCATCATGCCTACTAAATGAGCAAAAAAAGAACATTTGGAGTTTGACAATAAAGTACAAAATAACAGAACTGAAGAGTCATATAAATGGCATTATAACTTGTTTATTTATTGTACTTTATGTATATAATATAACGTCACTTGGGGTGGTCTGCTGATCATACTGTGTTTAATATATGGAGTGAACAGTTTGTTATAGACATTTTTCTTATAAGTGTAAATTTTGGTCTCCCTATTTAGCACCTATGAGGAGACCTGACTATTTCATTTGAGAAAGGTGTTAACAAGGTCCACATTGTTTGTAGAAAACCATAATTTTATGAAGCATGAAGAGCAATCCCAGAAAATGATGATGCCAAGTTTGTAAGAAGGGATATGATGGTAATTATAATTGCTTATGGCTGAATAGTAGAAAGGAAAGAAAAAGCAGAAGAGAATGTACAATGAAACAATAAAGTATTGCATATGTGGACATTTATGAGAGAGAGAGAGAGAGAGAGAGAGAGAGAGAGAGAGAGAGAGAGAGAGAGAGAGAGAGAGAGAGAGAGAGAGAAATCTATACACATGAATACCACTCTAAATCCATTTTTCCAGAAAACCATTGATTGTTAAAATAATGTAATCTGGTTTAGGTTAGAGAATGTTTGGTAGTAGGGTGTGAGAGTGATGGAGATGGATGTGCAGGGCAGACATAGATAAGGAAGACCTAAGCTGTGGCAGAAAGACAGACTGAAGAAGGATCTAAGAGAGAGAGACAGCTGAGAGATGAGCAAGTGATCAACT
>CM035193.1:10713719-10748719 GCA_020233015.1 Callinectes sapidus
TTAATAATAGGCAAGCATTTCCTACTGTACACCTTACCTGGAGTCCTGGTGCACCAGCAAAACCTCTGTCTCCCTTCATGCCTTGAGGACCCATTATTCCTGGAAGTCCATCAGGACCACGATCTCCTTTGGCACCGGGCATACCTGGCATACCTGGGCTACCTGCTGGACCCATTGGCCCCATGGGTCCAGGAGGACCAGGTGGGCCTCGCTGGCCCTTTATTCCAGGAATTCCAGCACGACCCTCAAGGCCAGGGAGGCCTCTCTCCCCCTTTGTTCCTGGTAGCCCAGGTCGACCAGCAGCACCTGGCAAACCATCAAAGCCCTTGGCTCCCTGGACTCCCTTCTCTCCGGTGCGACCTGGTGAACCACTGATGCCTCTCTCTCCCTTAGGTCCTGGTAGACAGGGCTGACCTGGAAGACCTTGCAGACCTAGGTCACCCTTTGGCCCCATAGGACCTTGTAAACCAGGTTGGCCTTGGAGACCCCTGTCTCCTGGAGGTCCTGCCAAGCCCTTTTCACCTGGTAAACCAGGTCTACCATCCCGTCCAGGTGCCCCAGCAGGACCAGGAGACCCCCGTTCACCCTTTGCTCCATCAAATCCTGCTAGACCTGCATCTCCTTTGTAACCTCTCTGTCCGGGTAATCCTGGGAATCCTATATCACCCTTAGAACCTTTTTCTCCAGGTGCTCCATCTGTTCCAGGTTTTCCAGCATCACCAGGAAGCCCCTTTTCACCCTTAATTGTTCTTCCTTTTTGTCCTTTGGGTCCCCAAGGTCCTGTGTTACCCTTCTCCCCTCTAAGGCCATCAATGCCAGGATTTCCAGGTGCCCCAGGAAGACCAGGATCACCCTTGGGACCCTGCACACCAGTGCGACCATCAAGACCACGGAGTCCTTCTGGTCCTTGTGGGCCAGCTGGACCAGGAGCACCTTTGCTGCCTTTCTGGCCTGGTATACCAGGCACACCACGCAGCCCAGGAAGTCCCTTCTCTCCAGACTGGCCAGGTAGTCCATCCAACCCTGGGGAACCTACAACACAATGGATTGTTTCATTTATGTTTTTGCAATGGTTTTACTCTGAAAGAGAAAATAATTTATATTGTCATGGATTCTGATCAAGGATACAAAGTATTAGCATTTAACTGGATGCATTTGTTTTTTTTATAGATATTCTTTTTTGTGAAATGTCATTTACATAGTAATGACAACAAATTTTTGTTGAGGAAAGGAAATTTTTTATTGCAAGACAGACATCTGAACTCCAGAATATGGTCCCTTATTGAATTGTATAAATCAAACTTATTTTATTTCTTGTTTCCTGTTCTATATTTACATTTAATCTACTTAAAGAACAGCAGCAGATTCATTTGAACTCATACACTATGTTGATTCATCACTCCACAAGACTTGTTTCCAGTCTTCTAGGGTCTAATCCTTATATTTCTTGCTGAAAGCTATGTGATCACATATTTTTTTTGTACTTAGAGGGGAAGAACTTTAGCACAACAACTGCGATTTTGTAAATCTTTGCGTAAATGATCAGAAATACGTCTTACAGACATATCCTTGTGTAGTGAAAGATTATTTTCTTTCAGTTTTCAAGTTGGATTTTTATCCAGCTGCCTCCTGATAATCTTAGAAATATGATTTTATATCCTCCTTGGCCTACCACAGCGAGCTTTGGGAGTAGGAAAAGTCTCACCTCCTCTGTCACTAAATTTCTTGGTCCATTTTTTAACTTGCCACGCTCCTATTCCCACACAAGAGGCTATATCTTTACACTTATAACCCTCCTTGTAGAAGGTTATAATAGCAACAATTGTGTCTCTTTCCAGCTCTTTACCACTTACCATCACAGAGATACTGAAGCACAAACTCAGAGACCAACATGAAAAAAAAGGCAACTCACCGTGAGAGATGTTTACACACTATCGCCTGGGGCTCCCTGAGGTGACTAATGCGAGTTGCCAAGTCATGTGTATTGTCTTGCCTGAATAGCAGGACAAACCCTAGCCTTCAAATATAGTGAAAAGTTTGGTTGGAAATTGGTATTTTCCGTGTGCTTTGATAATAGTGGGAAATTTGGGAGCCTGTTATTTTGCATCCAAACTTTCCATGACCACTGTATGTATATATATATATATATATATATATATATATATATATAAAATCTCTCCTAGACAAAAAAAAATATGGATCAACTCATCATGTGGTGCAGCAAAACAAAATGTCTCATTTACCTGCTGGTCCAGTATTGCCCTTCTCTCCTCTCAGGCCATCAAAACCTGATTCTCCCTTGTTACCCTTTGGACCAATAACAAGGTTACACGCCTCTCCAGCAACCCCGGGGAAGCCTGGCAGCCCCTGGGGAAAATTTTTTTTTCATATTATCTGTACTTCTTGAGGTCTGTCTATATCTGAACAATTATCCCCTCTTGTGTATGAATGTATCTATCTTGTACTCAAACACTGCCAAGCAAATATTTATGTGTTTCATATAAATCAATTCCACTGATGCACAAACTATTTTAAATATGTATTGAAAGCTCTTAGTATAACATTTAATTTTAGAAATGTTCTATTTACTTTTCATCATTTTACTTAATTCTTAAGACTAATCTACCTCTAATTTCTACTTACCTTTGCCTCAACTCGGTCCCTTTTCCATCCTGCTTCCTCCTCACTAACTAGGGTGTTCATCTGTCTAGTAACTTCTAATTTTACCTGTTCCAGATTTTCTTCCTTTACTTTGTTTTGTAATTTCCTTACCTAGCTATTTTATTTTTTTAAGAGTCTCTATTTTCAACTCTTTATCCTTGTTGATCCTCTCTAGTTCTTTAACCTCTTCTTTCATTTCCTTCTTTTCCTTTTCCTAGGTTTCCTCTTTCATAGCCCATCATCCCATGAGCATATCATTTATATATGGCCTCAATCTTTTTCATGCAATCATCCAGGTTCTCCTTCATTTGGCACATATCCTTTTTTGCTGACTCATCCTTCACTTTATGCAATCTTATCATTATGCCTGCTATTTGCACATCCTTACTATTGAAATCATTGAATGACCCTGTATTACTCCATGGGGGTCGCCAGGATTAAGTTTATTAGCCATCCTAGCTCTTAACTTTCAGATGGTTCTTTGATATATTCAACTTTTTGTTCCTATTTCAGTGAAAATGGTTTTACCACTAACTCATTGCCCTGTAAACTCAACAGGAATGATCTTCATTAGTTACATCAGTATTAAAAAACAGGTTGAAATCCTGGATCAGATTAAATCAGATCAGATCATTGTTGGAGGCCTTGCCTTTGTAACGGCATCTCATTACATTTTGTTTTCAGACATTCTTGCTTTCAAGTTTTCTTCTTTTTCCTTCTCTTATTTGCCACATTTTATAAATACACTCTCTTTCTTTTATATATTTTCATTATTATATGAAAACTGTTGTCCTATTATGTTTTCACTGTTTTCAATATATAGTTGTTGGAGTTCTTTTTGCCAGATGTTGCCTCCTTTTTGCTTAACTCCTGGAGAGCAAGTACGAGGATACAGTATGGCCCACATATCCAGAACTGGTTGTGTTTTTGCCTCTGCAGGATAGTTAATCCATTTCAGCCATCTTTAAAAATCTTATTAGATTATCTCTTAGAATTTCAGAAAAAAAGAGGCCAGAGCTACAGCTCGATGAACACCATCTGGTCAGCCATTTCAGCAATGGCAAGTACTAATGGCCAGCCTGCAGGAATGCAACCCTTGGTAGTCAGATTTATGAAAGTAGTCCTTTTGGAGAGATCATGTTTCCCTTGAAATCATACTACCTGGGACCCTCATTTAATTTCAGATTACTTAATAAGTCTCAGGTCCAATGAAGATTGTCTCTCAATCAGTTATCTAGGAAATTAACTGTTTTGATACTGCTGCTCTTGGGTCAGGCTTTGCATTTTTTAGACTTCACGAATATGACAATCTCAGATCTCAGTCTCCTTCGGAATGGGTGATCTGCCTGTCAGAATAGGTTTTTGTAGCCTATCCCACAGATAGGTTATGTGTGGTTACCCAAGTGAGGTCTCCAAGTCGTAGGTTCCTCGTTTGTTTACATCATTTTGGCTCCCAGCCAGAGTTGACTCTTTCTCACTACCCATTATGGCAATGTTCTCTTAAGCTATGGTTTCCTAGAAAAGCGGTGCTGCTATATTACGTCCGTAACATTACGTTGGATGACGTCGCAAAAACTGTTACATTATTTTCCCCGGCATTGGTTTCCTAGAGAGCGGTGAACGTAAGATAGCGGTGGCGCCAGTGTTGTGACGGCCGTCATAGCGGTAGCAAACTCTCCGCCGACGGTTTATTACGTTGACGGTGTGACATTACGGTGTTGAAATTGGACACACTGGGATAAACCCAACTAATATCCATGATGAAGCACAAGAGATGGATCTCTTATTGTCGATAAATGCATTCCCATGCTCATCATTCTATTACTCCTTATACACACAAAAACAGAGAGAGAGAGAGAGAGAGAGAAAGAGAGAGAGAGTGTTGGAGTTACGTACACTAGCATCACTGACTTATGACTCCCATTCTTGGATGTTGTATAAACATTTTTTTTCTTTTTAATGAATACGTTGGTGGTGCACTCTCAAGTTTTCTGCTGGTATAACTCTTTACTAATAGTTAACGGGTACGAGTACTTCACTACTCCGCCTTGTGTTTGCTCGCTAGTAATGCCGTGTCTAGATCGTCCATACTGCGTGCGTCGACGTAATGCAATCACAACACAGTTCTAACTTTACACCCTTGAGCGGCCGTTACGTTACGTTCGCCGCACAATGTAATGTTACGGACGTAATATAGCGGCACCGCTTTTCTAGGAAACCATAGCTTTAATGGTCTGGTTCATTTTGGACACAGGACACTCTTGAGAATAGCCCTCCTCTCTTCCCTGGACATACATTCTAGACTCCTCCAGCAGTAAGGGACCTATTGGCTGATTCCATTGGATTTGTCTCTCAAAAACATGTCCACTCAGTGCAGGTGTGTGTGTGTGTGTGTGTGTGTGTGTGTGTGTGTGTGTGTGTGTGTGTTATTCACCATGGTTACCTGCTGGTCACCCAGCCAGCCTTTCCCTACTGAGCAAGCTCAGACCTCATAGACCAATCTTTTGGGTAGGGCTGAAACCACACCACACACTACACATCAGGACAGCGAGGCCACAACCCCTCAAGTTACATCCCGTACCTACTTGCTGCTGCTGTGTGGGTGAACAGGGGCTAGATACACATAAAGAGGCTTGCCCATTTGCCTCGTCGCGCCCGGGACTCGAACCCGGGCCCTCTCAGTTGTGAGCTAACCACTACACTACATGGTGTGTGTGTGTGTGCAAAAGACATTGGTTACCTTGTCTCCTTTACGTCCTGGAAGTCCATCGTTGCCTGGCAAACCTTGATTTCCTTTTGAACCATCTAGACCAATAGGTCCTGGGGGGCCTGGTTCTCCTACGGGACCTGGAGGACCAGTTCCATCACGACCCTTAGGTCCAGGTGGACCCCGAGGTCCAGGTTTTCCAGGCTGGCCAAACAATCCAGGTCGTCCCGGAGGACCAGTGTTGCCTTTATCTCCCTTCTCTGCTGATATTCCAGCAATACCTGGTTGGCCCTGCAAGAATAAATAGCAATTTTGAATATTGGAGTAATATGTTTTTTTTTTACTGTTTGTTCTATTTTTAACATCCTCCAGAAATTTAGAACCTTCTAATTTTTCAGATGTCTTTAAACTATTGCAATCTGAAAAATTAAGGGTTTACTACATCAAACATATCTGTATAGTACTAAATATATTTTGGTAGCATACTACCAGGGTGATGTAGGGTAATACCATACAAGGCAGTTGTCTGGATAACTGCCATTATAAAGAAAGAATTTATGGCAAAGATGTGCTGGGAACACTGCAACTGGACATGGCAAGAAAGAAGAAATCTGCTTCAGTTTTTCATGGCATGCTACATGTAAATAGATAAAATTTTGAAACTCTTGTGGCATCCGTTGTAGTTTCAGATGTTCATATCAAAGTAACGCAAGTTAATCCTTATGGTGTGTATTTTCTGGGTATTAATATCACGAAGCACAGTGATGCACCCATAACGGCCACAAAACATTCTGCAGACACTGCTGGAGTTCAAAAGGCAAAGCAAAAAAGGAGTAGTCTGACAGTCAAGGTAAAATTGGATATTTTTAAGGGGAAAGAGCAGGGAGAAGGTACGCCTGCCATAAGTCATCTCTGTCTGCCCACTCAGCAGAAGATGAGTAAGGGCTGAGATCCCTACTGCCCCATAACCTCGGGAGGGACATCATCTAATAGAATACATGGCGAGTGAAAGGTAAATAAAAACATCTGTTTATTTCTTTTGTGAAGTACTTTACATCTTTTATGTGACTATTTTTACGTATTTTCATGTCTGTAGGGATGACTTTCAATGTGCTGGAACACATATCCTATTATATGTTATAATGGGTTTGGTATACAGTAATTTCGATTTGCAGTAAGGTTTTCAGGAAAGCACATGTAATGTATAATGGGGACTTACTGTACCTTATTTACTTTCTTGCAGTAGGATAATACATTAGTCTCCCTTTTTAAAAAGCCTGGGCTGGCAGACTAGTGTGACGGTGGTGGCAGCGGTAGCAGTTAATTTGTCTCAGTTGTCAATGAAGATGTTCTTTTTCTATTTTTTTTATATTCAAACAATCTGGGCCTTTTATGGAAATTTATGGGCTAAAGGAGACCACCTAATAGAGACTTCCCATCTGAAAGCCCACCCACTTGGGGACCGTTACTCCGAGTGGACACCCAATCTCCACTCAGACTGTAGTCAGTATTTGAACCCATGCGACTGGGGATCCCAAGGCCCCCAGAGTGCAAGTGGTTCCACTGTACCACGGCTGCCCTTTGAGTGCTTTTCTGTCTCAGGCAACAGGCAACAGCCTTGTGTAGGTTCTGAGGACATGCCTGAATCACCCTTTGCTTTTAAGTCATGGTTGGTGGGTGCAAGTCTTCCATAAAATCCTACATACACGTCCCTCCCAGTGTTTGGGTAAGGACTGCCTGCTGTGCTGCTCTCCCTATATACCACCACCATAGAATTGAATGCCAAATGGCAAAATTTACATAGAAATTTTTTTAATTCTAAATATTACATAAATATTACAAGCTAACACAGATCACATATGAAAGTGCATGCGTCATGCTATGATGTAACAATGTGGTGGTATTCAAATGCCTCCCATGAGCTGTTTTTAAAATTTTCTAAACAAAAACTTCTTCACTTGAAAGTTTAGGGTATCTAAGAGAAGTTCAGCAAAGGAAACACATTTAATTTATTCAAAAACTATTCGTCCAATAAATACACCTAGACATGCTCCTTAAGTATAGTCTACTTTCGGTATTTAGGTTAAGTCCTCTGTTATTAGGAGGAGGGATAACTCCCTAAGCTTTGGTCACACATTTTACTGCATTTCCTAGGTAAATCATATTTCTTATTAATTATTTTTGTCATTGAATTGTTAAAAATAATTATCACTGTGATTCTTTCCTCTCTTCACTCCACTCTATGGTTTCACTTACATTAGAGGTAAGATTTATATCAAATGAATTACTCAAATTGCTCATTATACTACTTAAGTCTTTGGTTTTAAGATATAAAGGGAAAATTCTGAGACAACACAAGAAAGACTCACCATTAATCCTCGTTCACCCTTGTCTCCTCTCAGTCCATCCCTGCCAGGAACACCAACCTCCCCTCGAAGTCCTGCCAAACCTCTTTCACCTTTTTGTCCAATCTGTCCTTGGAGACCAGGACGACCAGCAAGGCCTGGGCTGCCTGGGAAGCCCGCAATACCCATTTCTCCTTTTGGTCCTGGTAGGCCTGGCCGACCATCATTGCCTGGCCGTCCAGGCAAACCTGAAGAACAGTGTGTTAGCAAGCATGCAGACTGGTAAAGCACTCATATCCTTGTAGCACAGCAATTATTTTTTTTTTCCATGTAAGGGGGTCACTGGCCAAGGACAACAAAACTGAAAACAGAAGGTCTACTTGAATGCCTGTTACCATGGATGTACCACATAGAATTATATATATATATATATATATATATATATATATGAGGCGTCACGAACCAGTGGGGACTAAGGGACAGTTTTTTAAAACTCCAGAAAACACCTTTAAAGTTTTAGAAATTTTGGGAATCGATATCTTTTGAACTATTTGAGATAGAAAAAAGTTTTATATACGAAAAATAAAGGTGTTGAGGATGTTTATCACGTAAAAAAAAAAAGAAGAAAAAAAAAAAGTAATTATGTCTTAATGGGTGTAATTTGGGCTATAATTAGTTCCGGCCCAAATTCTTTCTAATCGCAGGAAATGATAGATCTAATAAGAATTAAGATATTGTAAGTAAAAAAATGCAATTATGTAAAAATCCTTACACGCTCTCCCTATCTCCCTTTTCTTCACCACCTTGCCTGTGCTACGCGAGACATACTCTTTCCCCGAGTTTCTGCTACGTTTACACACACTTTTCTTCCACTCAGGAACACTCCGGCCTTTCTTTCTTCCTCTACCACGTTCACTGTTGTCTTCTGCAACTTGTGGAGGATTATCAACACTGTCACTGTCCGACATGGCGAATAAATAACAAAAATAATGCACAATAATAATCCTGGAGCAGCCGGCGTGGGAGAGCGGGAGAGACTGGCGTCCCTACCCCCACCGGAAATAATCCCTCGTGATTGGCCGAGAGCCTATGATGTCGTTTCAATACGCCGCCTGATTGGCTGAGGCAGCCGGTGGAGACAACTTAGCCCCCTCTGGCCCGGCGCCGCTACCTCCGGATTTTTCACAGAAAAAACGCAATTTTGGTAGCCTTGGAATAGAGGTGAATTTAGCGTGTCTAGAAGGGAGGCAGAGGGATCTAAGGGATTTCAGCTCATAGAGCAAGCATGGCTCAACAGTTTGGCGCGCTTAACTAATTTTTTGGGGTTTTGTCCCTTAGCCCCCACTGGTTCGCGACGCCTCATATATATATATATATATATATATATATATATATATATATAGAGAGAGAGAGAGAGAGAGAGAGAGAGAGAGAGAGAGAGAGAGAGAGAGAGAGAGAGAGAGAGAATGTATGTATGTATGTATGTATCTATGTATGTATATACATAATACAGTAAAAGTCTGTTACTCTCAAGAGCAGTGGACCAGAAGTAGTTCAGGTTTTTTTTCTTTGGATTATCAGGAAGTACCTCCAAAAATGGCACCACACCAGAACCTCCATATAAGTTAAGACAACTTTCAGTCTCAGACATCCAACAATTTTCTCATGCTCTCTGTCTCTGGAAGCCAGCAATCCTTCTACGGGTGATGCTACATACAGAGTGTATAGTGAGAGGATGGTGAAAGGAGTGTCTTGGAGCAGCCAATCTGACTGCAGTGATGTCTAGGTGGAGGAAGTTTAGCTGAAGAGTGGCAGTGATTACTTGTGCCCTGGGGACTCTAAAGAAAGTGAAGAAGTATTCATGATGCCTTGAAAAAAGTCTGGGTAGCAAAAAGAAACTTTGACAAGTGAAAGTACAAGCAGGACATGTCTGAAGAGAATGCTCTTAAGGTAACAATAGGAAGAGGTGGGCTAGTACAGTACCCAATTTCTTCACATTTTCTAAGAGATTGGCAGCCACGGCAAAGAGGAATCATGTCAGGTGCAAAATGTAGGAAATAAATTTTTTGAGAAACAGAAACATGGCACAGATTTTCAGCCTCAGTAAGATTAATAGGTTTGTATGAAATACATATAGGTGCATACATATATACACCAGTACTTTGATTTATGAATACTCTATAAATTTTTGAAGATACAAATAAAACCATTTTTCTTACTGATTTATGAATGAAATGTGTTGTAAGTATTGTATGTTATGCTCTGTCAAATTTAGGTGTGTGCACATGAGGAGTCACACTGTTGTTTATTGTGAGTGGTGGGATGTTGTACTGTCACCCCCTGAACACAACAGTTACATTCCTGACCCCCTTGTGCACAACAACATTTACATTCCTGACCCCCTTGTGCACAACAACATTTGTGTTTGGCGACTAACAATAAAAATAGGTAATGTTCCCAGACTCTGTTTTTTTGTGGGGGTAAAAAAATTTTTTTTCACTTTTTTTGATAAATAAAAAACAGGTTATACTCCCAGACTATCATTGAAATTTTTAGTACAACAATTTTGGTGATTAAAATGAAGGAAACAACTTTTATTACAATACCGTAGATATTGTTATTGATAATAAAAACATTTTAAAACTAGGAAATAACTTATTAAATATTGGTTGCCCAACATTGTTAGATATGAAGGGTAAGCATAAGTTGAAACAAGCCATAACTTGAAAACTGTCCATTAGCAAAGGCAATTATGTAGAACATAACCAACATAAGAAAATGGTTGGATGAGTGAAACCAAAAGTAGTATGAAATCATATAGAGGTCCAACATTGTGGTATTTTCAGGGGTACATCCAGATTATATATAAAAAAACAAGAGACATGAGAATCCAAACCACTTCTGGTGCCCAGCTCTTTGGATTAACAGACTTTTACTGCAGTTATGTGAAAGGATGAGCTATGGTGAAGGTGATCCCTTACCTGGTTGTCCAGGGGCTCCAGATGATCCTTTGGGACCAGCAGGACCTGTCAGTCCCCTGTCACCCTTGATCCCAGGCAAACCCACCATACCACTAGGTCCAGTGGGTCCTGGTAGCCCATCAATACCTGCAGCATATGATCATATCATTAGTGTAGTTGTTATAAAGCATCACAAGTAGCTTGAAGCAGTTTAAGGAATAACTTGACTCTTCTATTTTAATGAGAATGGAAAGTGGTCCAATGTAAGGAAATTAATATAGTTAATAAAAATAAGAGGGAGAGAAAAAAATTATTCATAGCTTGTGTTGTTGATGGAGGCTTTGTGCCTTTGGGCTATGGCCTCATGCTTGAGAAAAAAAAAGTTATCAGCTCCTAGACAGAGCTCTTCTCTCCACGGATATCAATTTGTAACAATATATATACATACATACAGTGGTATTTACCTCTTGATTCGAACACCCTTTGACTCGAACACTTCCCAATCTGAACACATTTGGTGAACAAATTTTGACCTCCAATCTGAACGCAGCTTCTCAATTCGAACCAAAAAAACACGTGGCGGCCGATGCGCCTTCCCGCCAGTCGGCCGGTCTCACTTGTACTTCACCGTGAACACCTCTCTCTCATGAACAGCTTTCAAGTCACTCTGGCCCCTAGTTGCCTTGGTTACTCCGGCCCCCAACCCTGATTACCTCCTACCTACCACCATGCATATGAGAATGTTCCCTCCTGACTTGTCAAAATATTCAATGTTACTATCATTAATATATATATATATATATATATATATATATATATATATATATATATATATATATATATATATATATATATACACAAATGAAATTTAAGACCATAACATAGCCTAATGACAAATTGCATACATACACAATAAACACTTCTCTGAGAGGTATGTATATATATGTACTAAGCACTGTGTGGTTTAGCAATTTTTCTATTATATGTTAATGTTAATTGATTGACTTGAGGTTCCACAATAAGACTAACCCACCTTTCTGTCCATCCATGCCAGGGAAACCACGAGGTCCTGTCTGGCCAATGAGTCCTGGAGGTCCCATATCACCTTTGTCACCCTTCATACCAACCAGACCATGAAGACCTGGTGTTCCCTTCTCTCCCTTGATACCAGGTGGTCCTTGTGTGCCTGCATCATAGAACAGATGATAATAACTTCACTAAACCTAAAGTGAAATTTGTTGTACAGCAACATTTTGTTGGATTTTCATTATCTACTATGCTAATATCACTTGTTTTACAAATTCTAGTCAACAAATTATTATGTATAGTAGCAAGACACTATTGAGCAACACCTGGTTATATAATTCCACTTCTGATTCTAGATAAATGAACCAATTTTTTTCATGCAATGCTTCAGGTATTTCTAAACCATTATTCCCTGCTGCAATTACAATCTGCAACACATAAAAAATAAACAAGTCTTTCTATTCTTGTTTATCATACTTCTCTATTTACAAACTCAATCAAAGGTATATAAACCATAAAATTAGCCATACCTGGTGAGCCAGGGGAGCCATTTTTGCCTGGCAATCCTGGAAGGCCTTGTTCTCCTTTGATACCTGGGTTGCCTGGAACTCCAGGTCGACCAACACCTGCTCGTCCCTCTTCACCTTTGCTGCCTGGGATTAGTCAGGGCAGGTGAGAGCCATGGCAACCATGCCAATAACAAGTTGTAAAACAATGTGAATCATGTGATCATGAAAGTGTGTTGCTATTGGAGAACTTTGTTGAATATCACACATATTACAATCCATAAAAAAAAAAAGCATTTTCATAACTTTACTCCTAAGAAGATTTCTTACAGAGAATTAAACTATTCTAACAGAGATGTACACAGACTTGCAAGAAACCTATTCATTAACATAAACTTAAGAAATTAACATTACCTTAAATCTAAGCACACCAGTCCCTTGATTTACAAATGGGTTATGTCCCTAGAAAACTATTCATAAATTGAATATTTGTAAATAGAGCCATTTTTTCCATACATTTTCATTACGTAAGGCAAGATACATTCCTGCAACCAAAAGCATTGTCCCTGTCTTATTGTAAAATATATATATTTCCAAGTGGTTCGGTTATCATTGTTGTCATCATCTTGTAAAGTCAAGATTGAGGAAATAGCAGTGGCAGTAGATGACTTGTCAGTGTTGCCAGTGATTATCAGCTTGAAAAACAGCTTGAAAAACAATGTCATTCTCCATTGTTTAGCTTGTGACACTTTTTCTTGATACAACTGTTTGTTAGCAGTGATTGCATTTTGAATAACTTGTTCAAAGTTTAAGCTTCTTTCACGATTAGGGTCATTGTCAACAATCTTCTGGATATCATTTGCAAAGTCACGGGAAGTGCCAGATGCAGCTGTGTTGTGGTGTCATCATCCTCTACTACTCCCTCCCCCTTTGCTGCTCATTGTTGTTCTATTGGCAGTATGGCAAGCTTTGTCCCTAAGAATATAGTTTTTCTAACTTTTCTTGGCTTGTCAGAACTCATAGTTGAACTTCTACCATGCTTGTCTAGTATTGTGTACTGTTCTAATCGCTAATAAGCTTAATAAATTAGAATCACCATGGCAGTTGTTGTGTGATACAAGTTCAATTAAGTGTTCTGACAAGCCTAAAAAAGAGCATATTGTTCATAACTTCTAATTTTTCATTTGTAAATTGACAATTAGGATCTAATTATTGTATTTGTATCTTCAAAAATTCATAAACAGAGCATTCGTATATCAAGGGACTGGTGTATGTAAATCTGCAAAGTATACTGTATTATGTCCAAGCATGCAGTTAAGCTTGTTTGTGCTTGCTTTACCTACTCATCTTATATTCCTCAAAGCAAAGTATCTCTAGGATAACCACAAATAGTCTCCATGGAGAAACATTTTACCTTTGGCTCCATTTCTGCCTGGGACGCCTGAAGGTCCTCGTTCACCTTTCTCCCCAGGGAAGCCTGGGGCACCCATAGGTCCCTTTTCACCTCTTCGGCCTGAGAGACCTGGTGCACCTGGCCTACCTGGGCTCCCTTGATCACCCTTTTCACCAGATATTCCCTGAAGAGGAAACAGTGATGTAGACAGAAGACACCACAACACAGAATTTTAATGTTTGAGGGGGCATGCTTTGTTCATGAAGGAATGTGGGTACCAGTGTACAGTAGAGGCATGAAAATAGATAGAAGAAATTCAAGATATTGCTGCTTTCATTGGTACTTCAAAACTCTCTTACAATTAGTACTACCAGCTTGAGAGCCCTAGTTGGGAAAGCAGCATTTGTTTGTATTTTGGACCTCGTATAAATAAAAAAAATGTGTAAAATAAACTTGTGTTAAAAAAAGTTACCTATATAGCACCTATTTGCAAAGGGGGAAAGAAGACTGACCTTCTGAATATTAGGTCTGTGTCACTAACAAGTGTTGCCGGCTAAATATGTCAGATAATAATTAATGAAAACTGGGCGAGATATTTGGAAGAGAATGGAGTTATATCAAAAAGACAAATAGGATTCAGACAGGGAAAATCATGCAAGACGAACCTGCTAATTTTTTTTATAAGATTAATTGAAGGAGTTGAAAGCAGAGATAGATAGGGGGATGCTGTCTACCTGGACATCAAAAAGGTATTAGACAGGACTTAAATATTAGAGTAGATGCAAGATTATTTGAAGATAGAGAAATGAGAACTGTAACACAGTTTCACGTTGGAGAAATGTGCTAAATGAAATACTGCAGGGGTTGAGTCTTAGCATCCAAAATGTTACAGATATATGTAAATGACATGCAATGCAGTGTAGTGTGATCAGCTACATGAATCTATTTGCAGATGATGTCAAATTAATGAAAGTTTTTAAAAGCATTGATGATGGGTGTCACAAGAGGATCTAGACAAGATCTATGAATGAACTAGATCAAAACTGGATTTTAATGCAAAGAAATGCCACGTGATGGAGATAGACAAAGCAAAAGAAGGGCAAAATGGGATTACAAATTGGAAGAGGAAGTAATACTGAAGACCAAGGAGGAAAAACATCTGGGTGTGTGGTGATACAATATACACTGAGCCTAGAATAGCACATAAGCCAACTATCTGGATCAACATATAAGATATTAACCAAAATTAGGGTAGCTTTCCTCTAAATGGATAAAGGTATGACGAGAAAAATTCTAACCAGTATGATACTTCCAAGATTGATATATGCAGCAGTGTTGTGGTCACCTAATGTGAAAAAAGATGAAAAATTAGAAAGGATCCAAAGAGTTGCCACAAAAATGGTACCAGAATTAAGAGAACCAACATATGACAACACATTAAAAGAAATGAGACTGCCAACTCTGCAAGACAGAAAGGAGAGAGGAGATCTAATAACTCTATACAAGATAGTAAGTGGCATTGAAAAATTCAACAAGCAGGATCTAGTGATAATGGAGGAAGGAACTAGAGAGATGAGAGGACACTTAAAGACGATTAAAAAGCGTCAGTGTTGAAGGACATTAAAAAGTACAGTTTTCCTCACAGAACTGGATATTTGGATTGAATTATAGGAGGAAGTTGTTACAGCAACCATGTAGAGGTCCTGATATACAAAATAAACTTCTAAGTAAGCTGTCACTCAAGTAACACAGTTAAGTGTCTGACAACATGAATAATATATGGCAAAGTTTGCAGCCCATTTAACAGCAGTATGTCTGGTGCAAACAACTCAGCAACTGGTGGTGTGTAGCAGCACAGTGTATCTCCAGGGAATGCACTCTCTAGAAGAGAAGTGATTTGCTGATGTAAAATTATACAGTAATAGTTAACATAACTTTCATGACTTACATCAAGGCCAGCAATTCCTTTCTCTCCTGGATATCCTTGAGGGCCTCGGTCTCCTTTTTCTCCTGCTGGAGCAGTAACATTATCACACAAACTGCTAGCCAAGGCATTTTCACCAGGTCGACCTCTTTCTCCCTTACTGCCTTTCTCACCATGGGAACCATCCAATCCTCGCTCTCCTTTCTGGCAGAATCCTGGGAAACCCTTTTCACCTTTTGCTCCATCCACGCCTCTTGAACCTATAGGATGAAAAACAGATATAAGATATATATTGCATGAGTAATTCTTATCAGCTTACTCTCTAATTTTTAACCACTTGACTTTCTCACCTAATAAAGTAGAACCTCACTATTCATACACATTTCATTCCAGAAGGCCATTTGAATTGTGATTTATATGAATGAAAACGAGAGGAGGACAGAGACCGAGGAGAAGAAATTTTATTGGAGGGTGTTGGACATGAAGCTGAGAAAATGGTATATCCGGGAGACAATAGAAAGACAGCAGCGGACAGTGGAAGCGAAGGAGGAGGGAGAGTCTCTGCTTTGAGAGTTATGTATACAAACATTGATGGGATACTATCAAGTGTGCTAGAGGGACAGGAGGAGGTACCATTGCTACTAGACCTGGTGTTCTCAAAAAAGCCGGAGCCCGACCGAACATAAAGTACTTGAGTCCAATGGGTAGGAGCGACCATGTGGTGCTCGAAATCAATTTGAAAGATTGGCAGATTTCAAAAGATGAGGAAGATCATAAAAATGGAAGGTTTAATTATGCAAAGGGAAATTTTACAGAATTAAGGAAATTTTGGGGGAGCATAAATTGGAAGGCACTCATGGAAGGTAAAACAGTACAAGAGAAATAAGAAGCATTCTTGATAAAATACAATGAAGGTATACAGAGGTATGTACCATTATATAAAGTAAGGAAGAGCAAACAAGTTTGGTATAATGCCAGATGTGCAGAGGCTAAAAAGAGGCTTACCTTTCTCTCCTTTGCGTCCAAGGAAACCACGAGGGCCTTGAAGACCTTTACTTCCACTTAAACCTTTTTCTCCCTTCTGTCCAATTTCACCTCGTAAGCCTGGTCGACCCTTTTCACCCTTTTCACCTGGTGGTCCTGGGTAGGCCACAGCAGAATCACCCTTTTCTCCCTTACCACCTGAAGTGCCTGGCTGACCTGCTTCACCCTAGGAAAAAATAATGAGAAATATGTTGGCAATATGCTATAATGTTATAATTGGTGTCCTTGTTTGATTATATCTTTAATTTCTTTACTCTTATCCCGTGATTTTATTTCCTTAATCAATCCTAATTTTCACACCCTCATTTTCTCTCCTTACCTCCTTGCCAGGCAATCCGGGCACCCCCACTTGGCCATCTTCACCTCTCTCGCCTGGATAGCCAATAGGTCCTGGTGGACCACGTGCTCCTGGAATGCCTGCATTGCCTTGGGGACCTGGGAAACCTTTTGCACCTTTCTCACATGCACCACACTCACAGTCCAGGCCAGCATTGCCTTTAGCTCCAGAACGACCTACAGTAGAATAGATACGTAAAATAAATAGAAAATAAAATAAAAGAAATGTAAACAAAGACAGCACAGCATGGTAATAACTCCTAAATTACTCAAGCAAACAGTTAATGTGATCAAACTTTTACTGGCCACTACATTGCCATCTAAAACTCATTACACCTGTATTCTAAATTAATCTGGAATAAAATGATGAGTAAATAAGTGTGATGATTTTCTGTCTGATTTTCTAAATGTTCTCTACCTCCAACACAACTATCACAACACACTGCAACATCATATATATCTCATCACCATTTTGGGTTTCTCTTTATTATCATTGTATTTCTCAAACTCACAAAAGTCTTAATCCTCATGCATTTTTTACAAACTTGTCATAATCCCATTGTAATAATAAACTCCCTGTCACTTTCAGTTATCTCTGCTACCATCACACTTCTCCCTCTGTATTACATCCTTCACACTGTCCTCTATTGCAACTTCAAATACTCTCCTCAACACCACCACCACCACCACCATCAGAAGCACCATCACTAACACACTAAAAAATTTGAAAAAAGTCAAGACTAGCACCTCCTTTCTAATCATTGAAATAACCTTGCAAGGTGATAAAGTACTTACTATACAACATGTATGTGATGTTTTTAATGTGGGGACAACTTTTGTAAGGTAATTAAACGAATATTCTGGCGCCTGCAGAATCTAAGTCCACAATGAACAATAAAATACTGCTTCACCTGGTATGCCGTCCCGGCCGGGGGCGCCTGGCACACCTGGCAAACCACGGTCACCAGTTTCTCCAATGCTGCCAGGGATGCCATCCTTGCTGTCTCCAGGAATGCCTCTAGGCCCCATGGGTCCTGGGGGTCCAGAGATGCCATCTCTCCCAGGAGTGCCTGGTAATCCTGGGGTTCCTGGTTCTCCCTAATTAAGGTTGAAAAAGACGACTTTACTTTTCTCCTCCCCTTAGAATTCAAGAAATGGAAATGAAAAGAATGCTAAAATACACATATGCATATATATATATATATATATATATATATATATATATATAGCCAATGACCACACCACGTTGAACACACCGCTTCTCGTCTGATCAGCGAAGTTAAGCAACGTTGGGTCCGGTTAGTACTGGATGTCTGTCTGTGTATCGAATGGGAGTGGATAGGGATGGAGTAAGAGGGATGGATGGATGACCACCTGGGAACACCGGATGTTGTTGGCATTAATTTTCTACACTCACCGCGTATTGTAGTGGTTAGCACGCTCGGCTCACAACTGAGAGGGCCCGGGTTCGAGTCCCGGGCGCGGCGAGGCAAATGGGCAAGCCTCTTAATGTGTATTTAGCCCCTGTTCACCCACACAGCAGCAGCAAGTAGGTACGGGATGCAACTCGAGGGGTTGTGGCCTCGCTGTCCCGGTGTGTGGTGTGTGATGTGGTCTCAGCCCTACCCAAAGATCGGTCTACATGAGCTCTGAGCTACTACATGACCTGTTCCCGTATCTAGTGCATGAGAGGGAGGCAGGGACCCGGGGGAGGCCTGTTTAGTCTTCATCGGGAGTCGGGAGTTTCACACCTAAGTAAATAAGTCTTTTGTTATGCCTGTTTTTTTAATGCATTTCATGTCTGTGTTTACTTTATACTATCAAAATGTGAAGGATATCTATGAATTAAGACGAGATGAGGGGAAAACAAGGTGCCAATATGTTACATCATGTTGCCACTCTGGTGGGTCAGGACAAATTCTATTTTTTCCCATTACTTCTTAACAATGGCTATTGCGATTTTAGGTATTGCGGTGATGTTAAGGGACCAATTTCTCCCAATAGCTGGGGGTTGAGTGTAGTATTTTATATTTAGAATAAACTGGAACAGATTAAATGTTTTTACATTAATTTCAATGATAAAAATTGCTTCCTAATTCAAATTTTCGCAATTCGAACAGCCAAAAAGAATGAATTAAGTTCGAATCAAGAGGTACCGCTGTATATGTATATGTATATGTGTGTATATATATATATGTATATATATATATATATATATATATATATATATATATATATATATATATATATATATATATATATATATATACAGTCAGCTTTCGTTTTTACGGACCTCAATTAATCGGACTTCTAATTTTTTGGTCAATGTCCGTGGTCCGGAGGATTGTCTGATGCAGCTGTGTTTGTCCGGAGAGTGACAACTTTGACCGGTATGTAGCTCTCACGGCAGAGGACACAGGCGACGCTATTAACCCATAAACTGTGTTTGATTTTTTGCCCTACAGGAGTTGCTGATATAAAGGACTGGCCCTGAAGCAATACCAAGCCACCTGTAGCATCAAGATCAAGATCAAGATCTTTAGAAAAATCACCTTTGTTCTTTTCTTAATGTTTCCTCTTGTCATGTAATTCACTTACTCATATGTATCTACAGTAAATTAGCCCTAACCTTTTTTTCTTTCTCTGTTTTCACTTACGTGAACTGGCAATAAAGAGGCCTCATTCTTCCTGAATTAATTATTCTATGGGTTTTGGTAAACCCTTTTTTTTTTTTTTTTCAGGTGGAAAATACTAAATTTTGTTAACTTACTGCAATGGAGAAGCACTTGTTTCCTTTTGGACCTGGGCGGCCAGCTTCCCCGCGCTCACCTGGCAGGCCTGGTGGTCCTTGTGGGCCTCCTTCACCTGCACCACAAAACATCCCTTTAATGATTCATTCATATATTCTGCCAAAAAGAACTGCCAAAAAGAACTAATTAAGTTTGAATCAGGGGGTACCACTGTATATTATATATATATATATATATATATATATATATATATATATATATATATATATATATATCAATACTTATTTGTCAAATGCAATACCATAATAAAACCTTCTGTTGCCTATGTTTGTGCAAGTACCCACCTGGTCGTCCACTGACACCCTTGTCTCCCTTCAGGCCAGGAGAACCCTCTCTACCAGGGTTTCCAGGTTGTCCAGGACCACCTGGCACACCTGGAGGTCCACGGCGACCTGGCTCACCATCTCTACCATCCTTGCCTCGAGGACCTGGTAGGCCAGTCAAGCCCTTAGGACCAGGTGGACCTTGTGGGCCACCCTGCAATGAAGCACAAATATTAAAGGATAAAATAAGTCCTGATCTGTTTTCCCATTTTTCCTTTAACATGAAATCATTAAAGTATGATGAGTTAGTAAACATTTTTTTTTTTTACAAATTGACTTTTACATTTCAAGTATTACATTTGAAACTTTTACAGCTAGTGCTGTTAAGTACCATTACTGTTATACAACTTTCAACCATTCCACTAATTCACAACTTTCACCACTTACATAGATGCTCATATCACATCTGTTATAAAGAACTCCATTGCTCTTACCTTCCTATCTTATCAATCCACATGCTCCTCTCAGAAAATCAATTTCCAAAGCACGCATTCAATTGTTATATATTGCTATATATACTGTTACAAACCCATTTATGGGGGGCCGTGGCCGAGGGTATGTGTGTCTGTATGTGCGTGGCGGGCTCGAGTCTAGACAAAGAAGGGACAGGGAAGAGAGAGAGAGAAAAAGGGGATTTTGACGAGTCAGCAGATAGTTGCTGGCCACGGCAGGCAGGGGGAGTGAGCGTAAAAAATTACAGTAAAAAAACTTGAACAATGACTTTGTGTCATGTGGTCACAAGTGCTGCCCAATCAAAGACAAGGGTAAAAGACAAGGATGTACCAGGCATGGACTATTGTCAACAGGAGAAGCAGCTACATCTTTATGGCAAACCACACATGCTTGGCTGGTTAAGAAATGTAAAACCACATCTCATATTCTAAGTATTACAGGTGGCACTCACCTTGGAAGGTCCCGGAGGACCTCGATTTCCTTTTTCACCATCTCTGCCAGGATATCCTGCTTCCCCTTTGTCTCCTTTGAGACCTGGCAAACCATCAAGGCCAGCTGGTCCCAAGTCACCCTTGTAACCATTGGGGCCAGGAGGACCAGGAAAACCTTCACGACCCTGAAAAGTTACATTTCAGTTATATCATGGCATTTTGCAATGGATAAACTGTATTAGATTTTGGGAAAATAAACTGTATGTGGATAAAAGTATACAAAGCTAGAGCTTTAATTGTGGATGAAAGAACTTAAGGAAATGGAAAACTTCAAATTCTTGAGATCAATAATATGAAGACACTGAGAAGCTGAATATGAAATATAGGAGAGGAAAAAGATAAATTTGAAAACATTCATGCTTTACATAAGACAATTATCCATATGAAAAGGAGAGAGAGAGAGAGAGAGAGAGAGAGAGAGAGAGAGAGAGAGAGAGAGAGAGAGAGAGAGAGAGAGAGAGAGAGAGAGAGAGAGAGAGAAACATATGAGATGATTAGAATATGTATGAAGAAATAAGGGGAAGGAAAGTATGCTAAAGCAACTTTCATAGATAAATAATATACTGGAAAACTTTCTGTTGTAACTATCCCTTGATGAAAGCTCCCCAAAATAAAAATAAAAAAAAGGAATCAGAGATGATGATGATGCAATATAAATTATTCAAAGAAACTACTATGTGTGTGTGACAGTTCTTCACATACTGCAGGACCAGGTAGGCCAGGTAGACCTTTCTCTCCATGAGGTCCACTCATTCCAATGTCACCTTTGCTACCACTGATGCCTGGTATGCCATCCAGTCCTCTCATACCCTTGGCACCTTTGTCTCCTTTGGTACCCTAAAAAGTAAGGAATAATGTGTCAAGTATGGAGTATGGGACACATACTACAATATGATATGGCATGACAGCTCATCTTGGCTATATTCCTCCAAGGAGGATCCAAGATATGTAGATTTATAGATAAAAGACTAAACTTTTAAATTATTGATCTATATACCACACTGTTATCTTTACAAAACAGATATGTCCCAATTATTCCTTGATCCATTTCTCATACAACAAACAGTACATGAAATATAATCTTTCAGCACATTACATTTTATTGAAGGCATACTGTGCAGTTCTAGATTAAATTAATCATCAAGCAATGGCAACATAATGAAGTTTAAGTTCAAGCATTAACAGATTTAATCAAGTGGTTATGGATCTGCATTACATCCTCATAACAAAAATGAACTTTAGCCTTCGTAGTTTTACGTTGTTGAAAAGTTGTCATATAACAAAATAAACAACAATAAATATATTTGACTACAGGGTACCAAGACCCCATCATATAAAGCAAACTTGTAAATATTTCCTGCAGTTAGTGGTTATTTGGCATCAGACATTGGAACAGAGATGGGGAAATCTAAAACACTGAAAATGTGAAAACCAACCAGGACAGCAATTCCAGTACAATTGGGATATATTTGAGGTCTTATGGGGCAGTCTTGCACTTCACCCTTTGATCCCTTCTCTCCCTTTCGTCCTGGAGGTCCCTGAAAGGCTACTCCCATTTCTCCTTTGTCTCCCTTGGGTCCATCATATCCTTTTTCACCCTGCGAATAACATTATAATTGATCAAGTGTTTAGTAGGAAATTCATCCACATAATGATACATATAATGTAATGGATAATATAATTATATACACTCATCCCCCAGCTATCGTGAGAAATTGGTCCTTTAACGTGGCCATAATAGCTAAAAAAGCGATAGCCATATTTAAGAAGTAATGAAAGAAAATAAAATTGGTCCTGGTCCGCCAGAGTGGAGACATAATTCAACATATTGGCACCTTGTTTTCCCCTCATCTCATCACAATTCATAGATATTGTTCACATTTTGATAGTATAATGTAAACACAGATATGAAATGCATAAAAGGACATAACAAGACATAAAAAATTCATATCTGTATTTTGATTGCTAGGTGTGAGAAGGTGTTCCAAGGGTTCCAAGGCAATGGTGGTGTGCTACCAATCTGCACCACCCCAACATTGAGTCAGATCATTCACAAAGCCAGTGAACTCATCATCTTCACTGTCTTCCTGAGAGAGACAGCTTGTAGGAGGAGGCTGAGGATTGTCTGTGGCAGCAGGCTTGGTAGGTGTTTTTCATTCAAGATAATCTGATACTCTATGCTGTTTGAGGTTGTTTATATGAGTCTGGTACATTTCCTCATAGGAGGATAGAGCTTGAGTTATTGCTGCTATCTTGCCCTTGCTTTTAACCCATATCTATAAAATATGAAACCCGAGTGAGGAAAACAATGGTAATATAATCAAAGAATAATATGTATTTTAAAGCAAGAAAGTGATTTTTTTCTTTTCTACAGGGTGAGTAAAAATATATAAAAATAGTGCAACCTGAAAAGACCTCTTTTTCAGAAAAAGCCCAACATGTATGAGTTAATCAGATATAGATACATATCAAATAGATGAAGGTGAATAAACAACCAAATTGAAAATAATGATGTTACAAACAAACTCATAGAATAATCATGGAAATATCCTACATTTTAATTTGTGTTGTGTGAGTATCAGTAGTATGATGCATAGCTCACCTTCTCTCCATCACTGCCTCTGTAGCCACCCTCTCCCCGAGGGCCAGGTAAGCCAGGAGGCCCCTGTGGGCCCTGTCGACCATCACGGCCTGCCTCACCCTTTTCTCCCTTGAAGGAGGTGCAAGGCCCAATTGCAGGTTCTCCCTTTATGCCCTTCTGACCCTCTGGACCACGGAAACCTCTTGGGCCTGGTGGTCCAGGAAGACCAGGTACACCAGCTTCACCCTGTGCATAAATCAATGTGTCACAAACACTAATGACAACAATGTTGCTAATCAAATTTAATTTTTACTGGTTAGAGAGAGGACCTAGTAAAATCATAAAATACTTATTCATCTATAAATATATCAATGTGATAATGAGGAATATTGAAGACCATCTAATAAATTGAAAATTGCTAGAATTCAAAAGTCCAATCCTCTATTCATTTCTGCTTCCTTGCCCTCCATTAATTACTCTTTCACTCAAGATTCTTTCTGAATACATCTTTTTCAATAACTTTTACTATAAACTACAGGTACCTCTCGATTTACACGAGATGTGTTCTTGAAGAGGTTGCAAAGAACAAACAAAAGTTTAATCGAACAGCACATATATAGGTACCTCTTTTTTTTATGCATGTTTGTTTTACTTTTTTTTTTACTTGTGTGATGTCCAAAATTCAAACAAATTTTTAATTTACATTTTTCACTTATACACAACGTTTCACTGTGTGGCCAACAGATATCTCACACGAGTTCCTTTGTGCCACCAAACGAGTTACACAAACACACACATGCTTAATAAATAAATAAATGAATAGATAAATATTTATCTATCTATCTATTTATATATATATATATATATATATATATATATATATATATATATATATATATATATATATATATATATATATATATATATATATATATACATACACACAGACACACACACACACACACACACACACATGAATATGTTTGCGGATGACGCCAAATTAATGAGAGTTATTAAAAACACTGTCGACTGCCAGGAGCTACAGGGGGACATAGATAAGATCGATGAATGGAGTAAGACGTGGAAACTGGCTTTTAATGTAAAGAAATGTCATGTGATGGAGATAGGAAAGAGCAAGAGAAGGCCAAAATGGAACTACAAGACAGGACAGGAGGAGATACCTAAGACAAAAGAAGAAAAAGACCTACGGGTGGTGATACAGGATACATTGAACCCAGAGCAGCACATAAATAAACTATTTGGATCAACATATAAAATGTTAGCCAATATTAGGGTGGCTTTCCACTACATGGACAAGGATATGATGAAAAGAATTCTAACCAGTATGATATGTCCAAGATTAGAATATGCAGCAGTGGTGTGGTCACCACATGCAAAAAAGGATATAAGGAAACTAGAAAGGATCCAAAGAGTAGCCACAAAAATGGTACCAGAACTAAGCAAGCTGACATATGAGGACAGATTAAGAGAAATGGGACTGCCAACTCTACAGGACAGAAGAGAGAGAGGTGATCTATTAACTCTGTATAAGATAGTAAATGGTATTGAAAAGCTGGACAAGCAAAACCTGGTGATGATGGAAGAAGAAACTAAACAAATGAGAGGACACTCAAGGAAAATCAGAAAAAGTCGGTGTCTAAAGGACACAAAAAAGTACAGTTTACCACATAGAATTGTGGACACCTGGAATGGATTGAAAGAAGAGGTTGTTACAGCAACCAATATCCATAAGTTCAAGGAAATGTTGGATATATGGAGATAAGGAGACAGGACACTATGAGCCCCGCTGGAACCCTGTATAATACAACTAGGTAAATACAACAAGGTAAATACACACACACTGCAACTCACATCAGTGCCATTGCAGCCATCAAGTCCAGGTCTGCCTCTGGGTCCCTGCACACCTGGAATGCCTGGAATACCATTGATGCCTGGGAAGCCATTCAAACCCATCTTCCCCTGAAACAAGTCCACTTTATGTAATAAACCAGTGACATCCACTTTATTGTAAAATCTTTGGTGTTCAAATCTAAAAGGGAATCTTATTTCATAGATGATAAAAAAATGTAGATAAAAATAATGACAGAGGAAGAGTTCCAAGGCTGTTGGTTGATGAGCTTATAGTGAAATGTGATCCAATACTTTTGATATTGTTCAGATTGCAAGGGATAGAAAGAGACAAATGATTCTGAGATCTATCAGTAAAAGGGACAATTTAGTAAAAATATTGCATACAAAGTGTGGAATGTTTGAGAATTAAACAAATAAAGCTTGTGACGACTGATAAGAAGCCTGTATCACAGGCGCAAGTGCTGAACTATTTAGCTATAATCCAGAAATTTTGAAATTCCAGAAAACTGATATTTTTATCAACTGGCTTTTGAAGAAGTTCATCTCTTTATTTCTGTGTTTCATATGATGTTGCATATTTGTTGTACTGTAACTTGAGCAGGATAGCCTCTTATGTCAATCAACCAATATCAGTGATGGAGTCTTTTGCTGTTCTGTGTATATTTACAAATAATTGTATACTTACTCTATCTCCTTTGGGGCCAGTAGGACCTTGTGGACCAGGTTCTCCTTTGGTTCCCTTCGGACCCATAAGTCCCTCCATGCCTGGGAAGCCCTGCTGTCCCTTCTCTCCTGTAGGGCCTGGCAATCCTGGAGCTCCCTAGGGAATCAAACATCCAGCATAAAATATTACAGCACCAAAACTGACACCAAACTATTCACAGACTTTCAAATTCTTGTACAATCCTGTTTGCTTGCCATGCTATGCTTGCCTATTGTTAATATTTACTTTTGGAAACAGCAGTTATATAATGGACTCCACTCTAATATCATGTTAGATCCTCTTGCAACATCTTCCCGACTTAACATTTTTCACCAACTTGGCACCATCCACAAAAAGGCTATTCAAAGTCTCTATAATTTCATCTATAAAGTTTGCAAACATGATTGAGATACTCTGCTTTTGACTTTCTTCCATGACAACTGATCATTTATCACTGTTCTCTATTCATCTCAGCAGGTCATCATTTTGACCATTATCATACTCTAACTTCCACAGTAATCTCCTGTATGACATTTCATCAGACTTTTTTTCAAAGCTAGATGCACACAGTCTATCTATCTATCTCTCTCTTGTATCATATCCAGCACTCATGAATAAAAACTCATCAAATTTGTAACACATGACTTCCTTCCTCTAAAACTTAATTTTTGTTCGATAATTATTTTTTTCTAGGTACTTAATCCATTTATTATTCACAGATCTTTCGCACATCACAAATATCACACTTGTTAGAGACACTGATCTATAGTTCAACAGTTCTACATTATTACCACCTTTTATGAGACACAAAGAGCCTCATGTGGTCATCAGTCTATTGAAGCACAAACTGTTATAAGAAATCTTAACATTGTAAATTCACATTTCAGAAACTACTACACTTTCTCACAAAAAAAGATATGAAGAGTCCTTTTGTAAATAACTTGCAAAACAACTGTCCACCAATATGTATATAAAAAGTTTGTGACCCTACTGTAGAACCATTGATGGATAAAAAATAACTGATTGTTATAGGATGGCTGAAATTTTTGCTGACAGCTTTTCCTCTTACTTTGTGACTCACTAATTATGTGAAGACATATCACAAGATGACATTCATAAGAAACTCTTACTAATGAACTCTAATTCCTGCATGGATCTAGATGATTTACATCTGCAACTGCTCCAGTCTTGCCACACTTTGACTTTCCTACTTTATCTAATTTTTAAGAAGTCTCTGTTACTAGGTATGCTTCTAACAAAATGGAAAGAATCCCATATAATTTATTTTCAAAAAATGCTTATGATAGCATCCATTGAATTACTGTCCAGTCAGCCTAATATCAGTGTGTTGCAAGACATTAGAACATTTTGCGGTTGACAATATCAGAGAATAGCTCAACAGTAACAACCTATTGTCAAGCAATCAATTTGGCTTCAGGTGTGGGAGGTTTACTGAGGATCAACTTCTGCTTACTTACAATTCAATAATATCATGGGAAGACAATGGGTTTTATGTTGACCTAATTCTATTTGATTTTTCTGAAGCCTTGGATATTGTCAACCATTCAGTTCTTCTACAAGAACTCTCCTGCCTTGGTATCTCGAGTGTCTTTTTTGCAATGGACTCAGGAATCTTTCACCCAGTGAATAATGTCTGTATCAGTTTCAGGCATTTCAAGCAGTTACTAATATTTCTTGGCAAGTTACCTACATATTGCTGTGCATAAGTGTTATCTGTGTTCTCAGTTATTGCTCTATACTACTACTCTATACTTACTAATTAGAATGATTCCCATGTCTATGCCTTTTGTATAGAGGGACTTTAATTACATGTATAAGCTTGATCATAAGTCCAGAAATGCTAACAAGTTTGATTTTAGTTTGGGATGATGCATTCATCTTTTTGTTGTGAATTGCATAATGTTAGAACTTGCATTCAGCAACAATAAAAAAAACTAATGTAAGAGTAATCATAATATTGCTGCCATCAGCAAATAATGTATTATCCTTTTTATCTATATCATCATCATAACCATTACTTCATTCATTAACTTACAATAACAAGGTCACCATGGTGAATCAACACTAAGACAATGGCTTCTAAATGAAGAGTGATTCTGGCATTTTGGTAACTATTATATTCCAAGTGGATGGCCTTCCTAACCTTAGATTGTGGCTGGAATGTAAATACATACTGATTGTTTTTAGATGATGATTTTCAAATTTTGTCTGGCCTAGTGTGAGGTCACCTACATGTTAGTAATACTACAAATAATATTCCCCCATCCCCACACACATGGTACCTTACATGAAATATTGATGGCAAAGAACACACTAGATAAGTTCTTACCCTTGAACCCTTCTCTCCAATACATTTGCAGCCACCTGTGTTGCAGTCCTCGCCTCCACACTCCTGCTGCAGTTCAGCACCAGAACCAGGGTAGCCTGAAGGTCGAGGCTGCACCTGTGGCCTCACACCAACAATATCACCACCACCTGCACCTCCACTGCCACCATAGCTGCCTCTACCACCATAGCCACCACCTGCACCTCCACTGCTGCCATAGCTGTCACTTCCACCATAGCCACCACCGGTGCCTCCACTACTGCCATAGCTGTCTCCGCCACCATAGCCACCACCGGTGCCTCCACTGCTACCATATCTGTCACTTCCACCATATCCACCACCAGCACCTCCACTGCTACCATAGCTGTCTCCGCCACCATAGCCACCACCAGCACCTCCACTGCTGCCATAGCTGTCACCTCCACCATAACCACCACCAGTGCCTCCACTACCACCATAACTGTCACCACCACCATAACCACCACCAGCACCTCCACTGCTGCCATAGTTATCACCTCCACCATAGCCACCACCAGTGCCTCCACTGCTGCCATAACTGTCACCACCACCGTAACCACCACCAGCACCTCCACTACCACCATAGTTATCACCTCCACCATAGCCACCACCAGCGCCTCCACTGCCACCATAGCTGTCGCCACCACCATAACCACCACCAGCACCTCCACTGCCACCATAGTTATCGCCTCCTCCGTAGCCACCACCAGCGCCTCCACTGCCACCATAGCTGTCGCCACCACCATAACCTCCACCTGCACCTCCACTGCCACCATAGCTGTCACTTCCACCATAGCCACCACCAGCACCTCCACTGCTGCCATAGTTGTCACTGCCATCATAACCACCAATGGCGTTTCCACTGCCACCATAATTATCAGCTCCACTGTCCCTGCCCCCATATCTTCCACCTCTGTAGCTGGCATCAGAACCAATTCTTCTATGGTCTCCTTGTACTTCATTTTCATTTAGTCTATCATCCTCATTCTGACCATCTCTTCTGTCAACTCTGTCACCATCTTGACTGTAGGTCCACCATGTGCGGTAGCCAGTTGAATTATGGGTACTTCCAGAACTGTATCTTCCGTCATCAGTGAAATTATAACTATCACTCCCTTCACTGTTGTCAAACCTGCTACTAACTCCCCTATTACTATGATCATATCTTCTATCACTAGGAGTAGCATGACCGCTGTCACCAGTTCGGTCTCCATAGCTGTGGGTGCTGTCGAACCGATATGATCTATATGGTTCATCAGCACTAAGGTTGGCACTGACACTGAGACCAAATCCATTATCTGTCTTGTCACTATCAACTTCATTCACATCATAATAATCGTCGTAATTATCTTCCACTTGGGAGTCGCCCCTTTGTGCTACATCCTCCAGCCCAGCCTGCAGCACCTCAGCTGGAGCATCAGTGGTGCCGCCTCCCCAGAGACTCCAGTCCTGTCAAGAGAAAAATATTGTCAATATCACTCTCTCCATCATATATCTTAAACTTAAAACTGAACTATATATATATATATATATATATATATATATATATATATATATATATATATATATATATATATATATATATATATACACACTGGCTGGCTGGCGACGGGTGCCGACGTCTGCTGGAGAGTGCTCCCAAACAGTGTTGGTGAAGGATAACAAGAGGACTCCTTGGCCTAGTAACGTATATACATGGGTGAGAGGGGGGCTTAAGTGTGTCCTGTTTCCATATAGTGACATTAGAAGAGAGAGTCAACAGAGATATGGATGAAAGACTGTATCAGGCTGGGCCCTCTAGCGGCCATGATAGAAGCTCTCCCCCGAACGTAAACAAACCTATAGGAGCCGGGGTTAGCGTGATAGAGACTCCAATGGAGTTGAGAAAACTAATGGAAAGTGATGGCAGAGATTTTTCGGGCTTCAGAGAAGAGAAGGGAACCATGAGGAGAGTAATTAGTGTCGAGCGGGAAATGAGAAACATGAGGGAGTTAATTGCGGGTATACTTCTAAAGCAGGATGAACTGGTAGAGGAAAATAAGGAGTTGAGAAATAAGTTCATGGAATGTGAAAGAAACCTACAGATGAACAAAGAAATGAAAAGGGAAATGGAAGTATTAAAAGAAGAAAATGAAAGGCTAAAGACAAAGTGTGGTAGTTATGAACAGGCATTACAAGGATTGGAAGAAAAATTTCAAAGTACTGTAGAAAGGGAAGGAGCATCTGTTACTGAAACAAGTTAGAGGAAATCAAAGATGCCTGGAAAAAGCAGCATGAGGAGGAGAAGAGAAGTCTGTTGTAGGTGTGGCAGATTCCGGAATTCACATGAGTGCGGCGTACCAGTTTGACCCCAGTTATCAGATAATACTAATTTCTCTACCTGACAACCAACTTGTAATCAGCAACACCGCAGCTTTAGGCTTGATTCACACTATCACTCAGGTCACACTCCACTCTCGTTCCACTCACGGTCCTGGTGCATTCACATGCCTGGTTCGCTCTCGCTCCTGTCATTTCCTCTCACTCAACACCAATTCCGAGTTATACCGAGAGCAGGGAGGATGTGTAACTTTTAATCTTCCAAAGGTCTTTTTACTTGTATCAACATGAGAGTTACGAAGTACATTACATGCATGATGACCTAAATGGCTTTCTCCAATGATAACACAGGCCCGCGACCAGAGTAGGCAATACAATATCAATAGTAAGGATCATATACAAACAAGAGAGAGAGAGAGAGAGAACGTACTGATCGGTGAGCGTAGGTATATGTAGGTGTGGGTCGAGCAGTGTAGAGGGTTTTACGTAATGCAGACAAGGACATTTACCGCTAGGGAGCGAATACCTCGTGAGGAGCCAGTCCTCTGTGTGGTCTGTCATGTAGTGCAATCTTAAGCTCTCAATCTCACTCTGCCCAGTCAGCTCTGCAAACAGTAATTTACTTCTTCAGGCGTGGCCACTTTTGGCCGGCTCCTGAATGAGAACATCAGGTCCTCGCCGCGATTGATGATCCTACCACTGATTCTCTCTCTCTCTCTCTCTCTCTCTCTCTCTCTCTCTCTCTCTCTCTCTCTCTCTCTCTCTCTCTCTCTCTCTCTCTCTCTCTCTCTCCTTAAGGCGCCAACTAGCGAAAAGAAAAAAAGAGGAACCATTTCCTTGTCCACTACGTCGTCTAGCCGTAAGGCAGTGATTTAGGTCATGTGGTGATGGTGTCTGTCTCATCTCCTGCTTGGGGTCAACACCCTGCCCCCTCAAGGAAAATGTATAGAAATATTGGTTTTCGTTCTCCTGAAGTGTCGTCACCCCAGACAATGAAACACCTTGTACTCAGTCCAAATAAATGATATGTTAACTCTTAATCCAGGCACCGTGCCGCGGTTTCTTCGTGGTGTATTGCGATTAGGATTCCCCTGTATCACCATCTAGTTCTATGTATACTTACAATGATTTTACTTCATCTCACTACAATCTACAGTACATTATACTCATTGCGATTTAATAAACCATCACTCCGTCCAGTCCCAGCGCTGACTTTTCCTTCGTCCATCGTCTATCACACAACACGCTCATCTCACCCAACTTTCCCTTCCGTCACACTGTAAGTGTTAATGCAAATTGCGACTGTCTCCTTCCCAAATGGTGATGCTAAGAGGGGACGCGTTTAGTCACCTGATGCCGCACTGCATCCCCGCCATTCAACTCCCCTGGCCTCATTGATAAGAAATAGCGTCAGTTACGTAAATTTTCTCCAGACATTTCTTTGACAGGTCTCTTCTGGCGAAACACTGATGCCACCAGAAGTTACAATGAGGGGCGGCGTTGACAGCTGCTGTGCGTCAGCCTCCACTTACTGGGCGGCGACCTTTCCCCCCCACCTTACCCTCCCTCCTGACTCATTCACTGGGCAGCTTGGCGACTCGTGCAGTGAAAGTCAATGAACTTTTAAGGCGCTACAGAGACTGCTGTGATAAGTATTTGTAGGGCGATCATTGAATTTGGTGGTGATAGTTGTGCTGCTTTTGCTACTACTACTACTACTACTATTTATAATAATAATAATGATAGTAATAATAATGATAATAATAATGATGATGATGATGATGATGATAGTAATAATAATAATAATAACAATAATAGTAATAATGATGATGATGATGATAAGAAGAAGAAGAAGAGAGAAAATGCTGCAAGTTGTCATTCCCGTGGAGAGGGATTATCAAAACGTGTCAAATAGAACCACATGACCTCGACCTGGTGGTGCTAGTGGTGGACCTCTCTTAACCTCTCTCAAACCTTTATATTCTTGGAGGAGGAGGAGGAAGGAGGGAGGAAGGGTGGGACGGAGGGTGGAAAGGGAAAGGATCACTACTCTCACCGTCCCCGTTAGTTACACACACACACACACACACACACGTTGGGTAGTACGAGTCCCTTGTGTTACGTAGGCTTCTTTCGTAACTGTGTGTGTGTGTGTGAGCGCGCGCGCCCCGCGTTGTGGGTGGTGGTGAGTATTACAGAGGGAGTGGCGGTGCCTGCCTGTAGCACACAGGTGTCTACGACTCATTGACTCTTTGGGCGTAAACGTTTTTTTCAAAATCCATTCAAATTAATGCTAGACTGGGGTGGCAATTCATGACGCGTGATGACTCGCCTTGACTTGACTGGCATCGACTCGCTTGGTGTAAACGCAGGTGGTGGCACGTCCCGAGGGACCGACAGGAATGGTGTTCAATTGACACTCATGGATGCTGTCATGATCTACATTCAAGTTACCACATATTCAGACTTTCTTTTTGCCATGAAAATAATCTTACCTGGTAAATTCATACTCTTTCACCATACTCTGACTTCAGGACGAAACTATTTATTTTCTGTAGATTTCGATCTGTTTTGGATGAATCTGCACTTCGTTTCCGTCGCAAATCAGTACTTTTTTTATTTCTTCATCCCTCATAAAACACGGCCCATCCCCTCACCACCAAAAGAAATTTCTTCGTTATCAGAAAGTACCACAAAAGTAACAATCCAAGGTTTGAACTCTTACTACTATGCAGAGTACCTACTCGCCACCATCTCTATGCACCGCTTAATCAAACTTGTTTAATGTAAGCAAAACTAACCTAATCTTTACTTAAATCTAACCTAATCTTTACTTAAACCTAACCTAATCCCAACCTAAACCTAATCCTGAGTAAGAAAATACCTCCTAACTCTCTCCGCAAAGATTTCTGAAAAATGACACGCCCTCACAGCTGTGTCGTATGATCTTTAGTGTGTTCTTACACGCGGCAACACAAAACTGAATCACAGCGCTGGGAGCGAAGAAGCTGTTAAAATCCCTTTCCATCATATCATTGTAGGCAGGTTACAGGAAATATTCTTAGTTCCGATGGCAGTCGGGTCAATAGGTCACACGCTGACGGTGGCAGTGTGCAGCCTGTAAAACCTTACACTGCCAGCGGCTACAGGCAGAGCAAAGCAAGCGTACTGGGTCGGACCGACCCATCAGGAGGTGGAAAGGTGGCGCACCTCCACCGAAGAAAATTCTTAATGATGGAAAAAAAGAATTGTTATAATTTAATGCCGCTGTGAGTCACTACCACTATGGAGTAACACAGGTGTTCCTGCTGTTACTTGACGGTCTAGCGTGAATCTGGTGCACTACGCTCACCAACAGGATATAATTATCATACTGCGTTGTAGCGAGTAACATAAATGGCGGCGGTGTGCAGGGCCTAGAAGACAGCATGGAGTGGAATCTACCGCCAGCCTGATACTGCTGGTAGCAGTACCAGATGGTGAGATGAAGTGGAGCAGGACGGCAGGCCTGTTGCATCCTCAAGACTTTCACATCTGATGATTGGAAAAGGGGACAAGGAACGACTCCCCCCCTCCCACCCTACGCACACACATTTTTATGACATGAACGTTGGTTATCATTAAAGGTGTTGGTAAACTAAAAACGACGGCCTGCTGGCGTAGTGATGATGGTTAGAACATCGGTGGTTGTGTAGTTGATGAGGTAGTTGTGACCGTGGTGGCGGTGGTAGTCATAATCCCGAAACCTGATTGAAGTCGCAAATCCTAGCGATCACAAGCGCGTGCGCACACGCACGCACGCGCGCGCGCACTCACACACACACACACACACACACACACACACACACACACACACACAATGATCTCTGACCTAAGAGAGAGAGAGAGAGAGGGGGGGGGGTTCTCTTGAATTACTGCTCTCCTCACTAAAGTGTGACAAAGACAGAATTCATTCATTCTTACTGTCTTCACCAAAAGGCTAAGAATCACTTTTGGCTGGAAAGTGGCTGTATCTGCTCACCGATCTTCAGTGCTTTAGAAAGAAAGCGAGAAACAGACACAGACAGACAGGCAAGGCATTCTTAGCAGAGTGGAAGACGAGGGCGTCAAGGCAGAGCGAGGAGGGGCGCGCAAGGAGGGGATTGAGCATAGTCTGCCGCAGAAGTCTGCACCTGCAACGC
>CM035193.1:10786847-10793661 GCA_020233015.1 Callinectes sapidus
CATGAAACATTGTGGCAAGTTTAGAATAAATTTCTCAGAGACATCGTGGCAGCATAAGTGGTCCAGCATCCCAATAATTGTATAAATTAAAATCACTTGGAGCTAGCTATTCAAGTAGGTATCATGTCATCACCAGTTCAAAAGATTAATAATACTAGCAACGTGCACCGCAGCCACCATTGAATTCCACGGCTGCCGTGGGCACAGATGCCACACGCAGGACTACACGGCAAATTGAACCAGCTATCCACATATGACAAGGAAATTGAGAACAAGTATACTATAAGTCACACCAGTAAACATAAGTACATAGGAAAATAAGAGAAACTGCAAGAAGCTGTTGGTCTTACACGTATACCTGCCTATTTCTATTATCATTGCTATTTATAAATTTGTTCATATATTTGAGTGATGCTATGACAGAAGCGTCACGCAACAGTGCTTGACAGTGGAGGTGCAGTGGCCTTCACAGGTGTGAATAAGAAGGCAGTGACCGTGCTACCCCTGTGCCTGTGTGACGTCAAACCCTCAATTCTTGGTCTTCATAGCACTGGAGATAAGGGGCGCCTCTGAGATCACGAAAACCTCGAGACGGAGTCAACTTTTTAGTCCTCGAAACAGTCGATGTGATACCTAAAAATGTATTTTTTACTTAAATACATACTACGAGGTTGTAATAGAGTTACGGAAAATACGAGCTATTCACTATCCATTTATAATTATTTCCTCATGATACACACACACATTAATTTTACCACAGATAAAACCGAGAGAGAAAATAAGTGCGTTTCTCTGCGTCAACTTGTACTGTCAAGGTTTATGCATCAGCTTGTTTTCAGACCTACACAGGCTGCAGCAAAAACAAGCTCTCATCCATATACTTGTACTGATTTCTTCATTATGTGCTTGTTTATTTTCAGTTAGTTTCATTTTTGCCAGTCACGTCCACTGAGAGCATCACGGGGCACGGCGTTCACAAGAGGGATTGGATCATGCACACTCCCGCCTTGACTCTCTCTCCTCACTGTATGCATCCTCAACACGCCTCTCATTATACCAACAGCTGATTAATTATCTGCCTCCCCCTCTGCGACCATCATTCTCAGTGAGAGTTTTTTTTTTTTTTTTTATCGTTTGTCTATGATCCAGTCCTTGAGGCTGTGAGATTTGCGCCTTGATGTAAAATTTTCTGGTTGGTTTTCATGAGGATAATTTTCGAGGAAGTGAAGAATAAATAATAATAATAATAATAATAATAATAATAATAATAATAATAATAATAATAATAATAATAATAATAATAATAATAATAAAAACGCTAGCAATAATGATGATAATATCTTATGTTTGTAAGGTGACGGATGTGCATCGATATCTACGAGTATTATACAGTGCGACAATGAGATCACAGAATGCCAGTAAAGATTTTTGAGAAAGCACTGCCTCTTCCGTCGAGAAAATGGTGTAAGTTGATCTGGAATTCTAAGAAGCTACAGGGTGGCAGGCGAGCACTGTTAATACTACAGACAGAGTTGCTCGTCCACATAAATGGATAGATAATTAGATTAATGAGTTTAGTGGGAACAAATTACATTTTAGTTACATTTCTATCGACCATATCAATAAAGCTTGCATATAAAATAAGCAACAAAAACTCCATCAAACACATTAAATATAGTCCGTGCACAGTTTATAAAACTTACATAATCAGTGTGCTTACGTTACATTTACTGGTGAAGATATATTCAGAATGTCATGAATTATCTGGCACACATCCTTAACTAAAGATACAACCAAGCCCAATAGTATACCTCGCTTTACTCATGTCTTCCATAACAATCCTTAAATTTGTGACGTTATCAATCTTCCTCGCACTAAAGTTGTCAAGTTACAAAGGCAGGACATGAGTCACATCTGTAAGACGCAAAGCAAACCACCCTCATCAAATTTGTCACCTGCCACAAAAATATTTCTCCAACGACCACGACCGTGTTAAAAATGCCGCCACAAATTTGTCACGGGGCGCTAAACATTTCTTTCCTAACAAGAGGTCACGTTTCCTACATTCCCAGCATTGCTCAATCCTCATGTCCGGACGAAACGCGGTGTTAAATTGTGTGGACGAGTTATTATGTGGAGGAGCTGTTGTGTTACGTTGTGTGGAGGGAGAAGCTGTTGTGTTACGTTGTGTGGAGGGAGGAGCTGTTGTGTTACGTTGTGTGGAGGGAGGAGCTGTTGTGTTACGTTGTGTGGAGGGAGGAGCTGTTGTGTCACGTTGTGTGGAGGGAGGAGCTGTTGTGTTACGTTGTGTGGAGGGAGGAGCTGTTGTGTTACGTTGTGTGGAGGGAGGAGCTGTTGTGTTACGTTGTGTGGAGGGAGGAGCTGTTGTGTTACGTTGTGTGGAGGGAGGAGCTGTTGTGTTACGTTGTGTGGAGGGAGGAGCTGTTGTGTTACGTTGTGTGGAGGGAGGAGCTGTTGTGTTACGTTGTGTGGAGGGAGGAGCTGTTGTGTTACGTTGTGTGGAGGGAGGAGCTGTTGTGTTACGTTGTGTGGAGGGAGGAGCTGTTGTGTTACGTTGTGTGGAGGGAGGAGCTGTTGTGTTACGTTGTGTGGAGGGAGAAGCTGTGTTGTGCGGACGAGTTACGTTGCCATGAGGAATTGCATAAATTAATAACATCACAACAAACACGTATATGAAGGAAAGACAAGCGTTTTATTGATACAAGAGTCCCGCAGATAAATAAACACTTTTCCTGCTATCTGACATGCTTGATTGTTTGTTTCTCTGCTTTACACTGCATAGAAATTAATCAATCCAAATTCTTAATTCCATTATCTTCGTTGGTTCTAGTGATATGTATTGCTGCATTATCGCAGTATGAAAGACGAAAGCGGACCCGAACCCCGATAGGGGCGGCCTTCTTCCTATAATGTCCGGGGCCACGAGACAGCCAGTGTGTGTGACAAGGACACCAAAGGAGGCCAAGGGAACCAATATACACACTCTATGGATAACAACCGGATAACTAGTACGAGGGTATTGTGGTGGTGGTGGTGGTGGTGGCGGTGGTGGTGGTGGAAGTAGGAATAGAAAACTCATGTTTATGATTCTTTTAGTAGTAGTAGTAGTAGTAGTAGTAGTAGTAGTAGTAGTAGTAGTAGTAGTAGTAGTGGTGGTGGTGGTAGTGTTGGTAGGAGTAGTCTCTCTCTCTCTCTCTCTCTCTCTCTCTCTCTCTCTCTCTCTCTCTCTCTCTCTCTCTCTCTCTCTCTCTCTCCACAATATCACACCCTGACCTCATTATTTTAGGATAAACAAACTGGGCTCGTGAAGGGAGGGCGGTGTCTTGAGGGAAAGCGAGGGACAGAGAGGGAGAGGAAGGGGGAGAAGGCGAAAGGGGAGAAAGAAGAGATAAGGGAGCATTTGTTCTGGTTTTAACTAGGCTGAGAGAGTCAATGAGACTGTCTTTCATGAAGGAGGAGAAGAAGAAGAAGAAGAAGAAGAAGAAGAAGAAGAAGAAGAAGAGGAGGAGGAGGAGGAGGAGGAGGAGGAGGAAAATTCCCTCATGTAACGGGAAGTGAACGCGTCTCGACTCAAAAGAAGGTTAACATTATCAAGACAGACTCATGATAATGATTTTTCATGAATATTTGTAAAAACATTTACTACCTTTACTATTATTATTATTATTATTATTATTGTTGTTGTTGTTGTTGTTGTTGTTGTTGTTGTTGTTGTTGTTGTTGTTGTTATTATTATTATTATTATTATTATTATTATTATTATTATTATTATCATCATTATTATTATTATTATTGTTGTTGTTGTTGTTGTTGTTGTTGTTGTTGTTGTTGTTGTTACTGTTGCTGCTGCTCCTGCTGCCGCTGTTATTTTTACTGTCATCATTAATATCAACAATTCTGATCAGAGTAGGAAAAATATAAAAGAAATGAAAATTGAACAGAAGGTAAAAAAAGAAAGAAGGAACTAAAGTGACGTAAACATCAAAACCACCACCACCGTCACCAACACTACCCACGGCCACTAACATCACCACCATAAGAGAAGCCATAAAATTCAACGCAATTCCTAAGTATCAGCCCGCCCACCCACCCACCCAACTACCCAACAAAGAAGTGAGTGTTTAGAGGGGGGGAAAACATAAAAAAAGGGTATGGTTGTTTATCTGCCACTTTTTTTCAGAGAGAGAGAGAGAGAGAGAGAGAGAGAGAGAGAGAGAGAGAATACAACCACTTTGCCAACACAAAAATGCAGCACAAAGATTAATTAAGAGCAATTAGAAACTTTCGATGCCAAGATGATACTAAAGCGTGAAGGAGAACCATTATTGTTATCTCTCTCTCTCTCTCTCTCTCTCTCTCTCTCTCTCTCTCTCTCTCTCTCTCTCTCTCTCTCTCTCTCTCTCATTCCTTGCGTTAAAGAAGAAGAACAACAACAAGAACAAGAAGAACAAGAAGAAGAAAAATGGGGAGGAGGAGAAGGAAGAAGAAGAAGAAGAATCGGGAGGAGGAGAAGGAAGAAGAAAAGGAATATATATACAGAGGTCCAAACAGCAACAGATGTTGAAGTCCTTACAATTTTGGTTTGCTAATATTCTACTCTAGCTATAAGTGAGAGAATTAAAGGATACAACCATATATATATATATACTAATACTTAATAAATATATATAGATATATATATATGATATCATATATAGACTATATATATATACTAAGTACGATTATATATATATATATATATATATATATATATATATTCACGCTCCTCCTCTTCCTTATTGTCACAAACTCCGTTATCCATCCATCTTTTTGTCCTCATTCCTTGTTCAAGACATCTTTTATTCTTGCCTCTCTTCCTTCTCCTCTTCTTCGAGCTACTTATTTCTCTTCTCTTCCTTCCTCTCCTCTTCTTCCATCAGCTTCCTCTTCATCTCTATTTATTTACCTCCTCCTCCTCCTCATCCATCTACTTTCTCTTCGTCTTTAATGCTTCATCTTTCCTTAACTTGTTCCTGCTTGTTTGCGTTCATAAGCCTCTCATAGGCTCTCCTCATCCCATTGCTTCGTCATCCTAGTCTACACGTCACTCAGAATTTGCACGCCCACGCAAAGCAAATGGGAGGCCAGCCATGCAACACACTAAAGCAAGTCTACACCAGATGACGGTCTTAATTTCTAGTGTTGATTTGGTAGACATACTTACATAAATAGCGGTTAGATTGTGTGTAGTTAGTATTTTTTGGGGGGTGCTTCTATGTCCATGTCTGTTCCAATCAAGAATAGTTTCCTCTTGCCTCACTTAACGTGATATAACTTCATCGAAGAGAGAGGTAGATCTGTGTGTGTGTCTGTGTGTGTGTGTGTGTTAAACGAGAGGGATTACTAGGATAACTCGGGGCCCACGGTTTGCACGTCATGTTTTTTTTTTTCAGTGCAAGAGTTGCCCAGTGTCTAAATTTCATTTCCTAAAACAACTGAATCCTTATCACCACACTGTGACATGCTGAGTACAGCACTTGGTGCCAAAGTTTTGAGGTTATATAGTTGAAATTTATAAACTTCCACAGATTCATTGTTATTTATTGATACAATCTACTCAAGTATAATCTTGCCATTAATAGCACACCGTTTAATAAATCCATGTTTTGAGGAACTCTTTCTAAAAACCCATTTGGTAATGTTTCCTTACAGATCACGAGTAGCAGAAAGGAAGAAACCCTATCTTGATAACTTGACTCTAGTGGTATTTTTAGAAGAGGAAATGTTAAGACACTTCATAAAGTCAACTGTCCGTTGCGACACTTGGTGCTGCAGGGGCGTTATCTTTCCTGGGAAGCGACACCGGAGAGCAGTCTCCTCTCCCCTGAAGCCTTATCACTCCAGCTGGTGCTTTCCTTGGGACAGGACGATCAACCTCATAACTAATACATTCACAATTACTTCTGTGCCGCAGCATCTTCACAATATTCTACAGGCTGGAGTTTAGGTTGCGCGAGTTTTTAAAGATGGTTGTATGATTCTAGTGTCGAATTAACATGATTTCTGCAATATCAACAAGAGAATTGCCCTTGAGAACTCGCCTAATCATCTCCGAAGCCATTAAAAATAACATGGTGAGGGAATGGCGTTTCAGCGTGCATTCCTCAGAGTGCAGTGAGGAAAGGGAAGGAAAGGCACCTCACAAGGGCGAGAAAGGACACTTCCACGAATAGAAAGACACCACTGGTCTGCCTTAAGGGCATTAGAAAAATCTATTTGGATCTTTGGCACTACCGTCCTAAAACTTTAAGTCCTAAAGCGACAGGTGATGGCAGGTAAAGTAAGGTTTTCTGACTCACTCCACATCTCAATCAGTATTGGGTCTCGAGAACCTGCACCACCACAATATCATCGGTCCGACCCTCAGGAGAGCCAACTTATTCCCAATGCTTTCAAAAGCTCCTATATTATAAGTTCCCACAATATTCAGGGCTGTTTTCATGATTTCAATTACAGTTTATTAAGTTCGGTAACAGCTTACAGATTTTCAAGGATATCTTCAAGATTCATGTAATAGTTTGAAGGCTCTAATGGAAATTATTTAGGTTTCCAAGGGTGTTTTCTACTGATAATATAGTAAGGCTTCTGCTTCATTTAAGGAACAAACACCCATAAGAATCGGGCTCATCTCATTCCTGTAAATGGAGGACAGATCTTATGATACACAGTGTTTCTAAATACTATGTGCCATAAAAAGGAGTATAACAAATTTGTCGTCTCGCTCTCTCTCTCTCTCTCTCTCTCTCTCTCTCTC
>CM035193.1:10845507-10913512 GCA_020233015.1 Callinectes sapidus
ATATATATATATATATATATATATATATATGTACACTCCATCTGGTCTGATTGCTTTCATATCCAAACTTCTCAACAATCTGCCAACATCTTGCTTCTGTACCACAATTTCTTGGAATCCCTGATGCACCTCTGTTATGTTTGGTTTTGTAAAAGCCTCCTTTTAGGTGAATACAGATTTGAAGCTTTCATTCATAATTTCACTCAGCTCTTCTGCTTTTTAGTATGTTTTTCTCCCTTTACTCTCTTATCTATGGTCTCTTTACACTTCTTGAACCTTTTGTATGACTTTCCTTACTACTTATCTCTCCTTTTTCTTTCTCATACTTGCTGGGATTTTTCTTATCCTGTAATCCATAGATCACTATACATCTCTTCCTATCCACCATATCCCTTACTAAGTTTTCCTTTTCTTTAATGACCTGCATTACTGTGTCCTTTGTCAGAACACCCCATGCATAGCCCCCTTTCTACTTTGTACATACATGCTTGGCTCCTACAGTAGTAAGGTGCTGGCTGATGATGCTGGATTGTCGAAAAAAAAAAAAAGTCCACTCAGTGTGTTTGTGTGTGTGTGTGTGCATGTGTTGTTGTTTAGTAATGCAGTAATAAAAGGGAAAATACCCCTATGTCCTTAGGCCCTTCTGGACTGAGAGGTCCTGTGGGAGATCCTGGAGATGGTGGCTCTAACTCCCCAGGCATTAAGGGAGACCAGGGAGAATTTGGCCTTGTAGGTGTGAGGGGTTTCCGAGGCCCACCAGGACCTAGAGGACCAAGAGGAGACTATGGCATTCCTGGCCTCAAGGTTGGTATGCCCTGCATTGCTTTCCTACACTTATGCACAACAAAAATTATTACAGGTACCTCTTTTTTTACACATGTTTTCTTTATGCGTTTTTAGATTTACTCAAGGTCCAAAATCCATAAGATGTTTTATTTACAATTTTTTTCACTTTTGTGTGATATTTCATTGGATGACGACTGTAGGTGGGTTTAAAGCCTTCAAATATTGCTTGATCATGATGTTTGGATGCAATGCAAAGGGTAACTGAAGTAGTTCTAAGGGATGCTCATAGTACCAGTGACAACACCCGGCTTCTTGGATCCAGCCTCAATAATCTGATTTTTATGTTCAATGGTTTTTCATTACTTTATTCCTTCTAGGCTTATTTTCACTACCAATAAGGTTCTTTGGTGCCATTGTAAGTTTATATATGAAAAACCAGACAAAACACAGGAGAATGGTAGGCAGCACTGGCAGAGAGTGAACTTTTGTTTGCAGTCATGTGTGTGGACATTCAAGTATGAAAAAATTCATCTTCCATGACATTCAAGTATTGAGTCTTCACTGTATCTAGGATGGATTCTCTATGGCATCAACTTAAACAATACATAATGTGCATTTCATCTTTAAATGTTATCCTTACAATCACATAACATAATTATGTAATTATACCTACTGGTGCATTTTGGAGGATAGGATGTAGGAGAGAGAGAGAGAGAGAGAGAGAGAGAGAGAGAGAGAGAGAGAGAGAGAGAGAGAGAGAGAGAGAGAGAGAGAGAGAGAGAATCCTGAAAGTGTCCAACTTATTCAGTATCCAACTTATTTGGATCCAACTTGAACGGGGCTTATTTGGTTTACTTAGTAAGATTGGGTGTGTGAGGTGTAAAGTGCGAAGTAAACCATATAACAGATGGATAGTTAGTAAAAAGAAGGGAAACGAACTGACACTGAATTATAGCAGAATAATTGTGTGTGCCACAAGTGATTGGAGGAGAGTTGTAAATGCATAAGGAATGACACAGCCCTACAATCTCCAAGAGAGGCATCACATATCATCAATCTCACACAATTCTGGGACAATCAAGTATGGTAGGAAGGAGTATTTTGGACCAAACTATCTTAGTTATGCAGGTAGGTGATCTCCATAAAAGTCTGCTTGCAGGAGTACTTTTCTTCCCTATTGCTAAGAGGCAAATAAGAGAATAAGTGAAGAAGTGTGTGTGAAAGTGACTAGCTAAAGAAATTAATAATAGGTAGGGGAAAAGGGAGAGATATGTAGTTGCCCTTCATTACTCACAAAGTTGTCCCTACACATCTAAATCACCATATATCACCTTACAGCATAGATGTGCAGGAAGGCATCTATTTTAAATTTTGCAATTTTACTTTTTCTTGGACTGAAAGTTGTATGATTAGATTTTCACCTTTTTATAAATAAAATAGTCCTAATTGTACATTTTGTATCACCAGTTTCTTACATAACATTTGCTCTCATAAAGAGACTTCCCTGTAAATGTATCTACATATGTAATTTAGATTTTCACATAAAAGCTAGCCATTAAAGGAATGTGAAACTACCATTATGGAGATTTAGTTTAATGATGGTGTCATCTTCCTCAGGGCGTTCGTGGAGACTTAGGAGGGAGAGGTCCTAAAGGAGAACAAGGCCAAATTGATATTCCTAGTGATGCTTATGAACAGGGACAAAAACGATTCCCTTGGATAGGGTGAGTATTTCCCCTGTTAAGTTTAGGAATATTGGTTTCACCCTCTGTCCAAGTATCTTTAAGAATGATCCCCTTGACCTCATAATACTTGATATTGTACAACATAGCACTTCTTTCAAGATATTTTTTTTTTCATAAATCAATATTTACAGTTTGCTTTAATGTTGCAAATAGATCACCAGTAATAATTGATGGAGAACAAAATATTTTCAGTGATCCTGGTGAACGAGGAGAAAAGGGTGACCCTTCAAATATTGGCACTATTGGGTGAGTATCCCCCTTGTTAATTTTTTGAAGTAAAATTAGTTTCAACTCATGTATTTTTTAGAATAAAGATTTAGTGTGAGGCAGCTGAAGCATGAGATAAAAATATGAAATAAAATAATAGAGAACGTGTAGAGAAGTTGATTATGATTAATAAGCTTCAGTTTTGGATTACAGAAAAAGAGTTGATAATGAATGTAATATTTAGTGAGGCACATGTAGGAGAAACATGGTGAGAAGAGAAAATAGTTTTTCACATTTTTGCATATCCAAAGAAGACATTTGACAGGATTCTGAGAGGCAATTGAATAAGTAATGAGTAATCAGAAAGAGCCTGAAGTTGATTAATTTTGTGATAACTTTGGATATGAACACAAATTCAGAGATAAAAACTGGAACAGAAATGAGTAGGGAGGGAGGATGGCTACCCGCGCTCCCATTGGTCGAACGCTGTCACGTGATGTGAATCCACACATCTCATTGGGCTGGCACCTCCGCGTCTTATGCCATTGCTACATGTTTCTTTGCAGCTGACTAATAAAGGGAACATTTGTCGCACGTTGATATGGCTGAGAGGGTATGGTAGAAAAGTTGATTTTTTGCAAGTTGCATATCACATTCAGGGGCTGAGATTTGGATAGCAGAGGGGTTGCCAGACACTTTCATGCAAAAACATGACTTGCACCCAGAGTGGCACTTATGTCTCTCTGTGACTAACTATATATATATATATATATATAGCTTGATTTACATCATGTAAATTGACAGGTACCTGTGTAGCTTAAGGGGGTTGACATTTTTGCAAAGTAAACCTCTAATACAACATTTTGGGATCAAATTATAGAAGTTGACTAATGTGTTAAATTGACTTATTCAGATGCAGTTACATGACTTTAAATGAAAATGAAATTATGACATTATATAGCACCACCATGCAGCTCACTTCAAATAGCACACAAACAGCAGCCCTCCCACACCATCCCACCCAACCAACCCTCAACCCACTGCCATACTAACACCGTGCTATAATGAAACTCCATTAAGCTAGATCAAATCAGTCTTCTGAATGGACACCATGTTAGATGGAAACTAAGCTGTAAAAAAAATGTGTTATAGCTGGACCCACTATATAAGATCCTTAAAAATCAAGTTATCATTATTCTTATGTTATTGATTTCAACCTTGATCACTTCTAAAGGTGGCTTACTTATTCAAAAGTTATGATAATGAATCTGGTGGTTCTTCAGAATATGATAGTGCATGCATGTGACAAACTGTTGTTGATGATGTATATCATCATCAGTTGCTAACAGTGTGCCTCAAGAGTCATTACTCCTTCCTCAACAGAATTACTACACAAGACATCAAAGGAGACAAGGGTGATGATGGAGAAAAAGGTGAGGTTGGCCTACCTGGCAAAGATGGCTTAAAAGGTGAGAAAGGCAATGCTGGAGAGAAAGGCACTAAGGGTCAACCAGGTTTTGAAGGACAGAAGGGCAAGCTTGGGCGTCAGGGGCGAGCAGGGCCACAGGGACTCAAGGGCTTCAAGGGTGCACCAGGAGTAGCTGGATTTCCAGGATCTAAGGGAATAAAGGTATTGTTTTACTTTTGTTTATCACCTGCATGTCTAGAGTTTGCTCCCTACTTGGTGAAGAAGGCTTATTACCTACCCTTATTTTTAACAAAAGCAACATATTAACAAAAGAGATTTATTTCACATAATACCTGTTCCTTCTACTCTAGGCAATGAACACATTGTCTCCTTTGTCTGTCAGTAAGTAAAATCAAGCCCCCTTGCACTTGCTGCTGTGTCTGTCTGTTTATTCCCTTCTATGTCCATCCTCGTCCCCACTTTCTCTACTGACACCATCTTAGCTACACGTTGTATCTCCGCTCATGTTTTTTATTTCCTGTTGGTATTGTGCTTTGTCTTCCAATGTTGTGTGTGGCCAAGATCAGCTTCCCCTCCTTCCCACTCTGTTTGTGATAGTGAGGGTAGCGGCATGAGTCACCCCTCGGAATGTTGTGGTGGCCGAGACTACGCCAGTTGTTTTCCGATCGGCCATTGTGGTACCTCCAAGTGCACCTGTGGCCGGTAGGATTGCAACAGAGTCCTGCCTAGCACTCCCATGGCAACCTTTCTGTATGTATTACATGCTGTGGTTAATGACTGACACTTTGAGGTAAGTGGAGTGCCGGGAATCGCCATGGCCGTTGGGATGGTTCCAGTGATGTTGTCACTGAGAGGGAGCGGGTAGACTCACTCGCCTCGGTTGAATCCGTCGCCCCCAGGATTTGGACGCTCCCGTTGGAGGGCCACTCGCTCATGCTGGAGGGCCAACTTGCCTTCTACACAGGGCTATATGCTACAGTCTATGCTTTCTCAGGCAGAGTAGTGTCTGGCCAGGGCCAGACCAACCTCCCAAAAATCTGTGGTGCCTATTAGAGTGCAAAAGGCACTCCTAGTCAAGAGGGTACGGGGAGGTAGCCTGTAACATGAACCGTCGAGGGTTCGGTTGGGTAAGCGAACCACGCCTGTGGATGCCTCATCATTTCCAAAACTGTACCGAGCCAAGGTTGGGGGAGAGATGCGGGCCAGTTTGCCACCGCTTTCCTTGGCTCGGGACCCAGATGGGACTGTAGTGAGGGTGTTTGACCCGCTCGCCCATCTTGGACCCTTGGGTGAGGGTTGGACAGCTTGTGACAACAAGGAGCGTCAAGCAACTCCAGTCACTCTGTCCACAGGAGTTGAGGTGTGTGATGCTACACCGCGTCACCCCTCTCCTTTGTCCATGGTACCCCAGGGAATGGACACTGTGGTGCCCCCCTTGGTTGTGTATCGCCATCACCACCACCCAGCACCTCATGCTACTGCTACACGACCAGGTTCGCTCTGGTAAAGTGTACCACATGTGTGGACGCCCTGTCCTTCCCGGAATGGTCCTGAGCTAAGGTGAGGGGAGACAGGCAGTCAGCTCCACCACGTTCCCTGGCTCAGGACCCAGATGTGGTTACAGCAAACACCTCCAGTCACTCTGTCCACGGGAGTTGGGTAGCACGATGCTATGCCGCATCACCTCTCTCCTTTGGCCACAGCACCCGAGGGTTGGACACGATGGTGCCCCTCTTGGCTGCTCATGGTCAACACCACCACCCATTACCAAAGTCTACGGCTTCATGGCGCCAAGGTTTGCTCTCTCGTGGGCCGGAGTCGGTGCATGGCCAAGACATGGGCTTCTACCACCTTTGCATTTCATATCTGGTCTACCACCCAACAGCACCGGGTAAGCATACCACGTTGGTGGACGCCCCGTTGTCCCTAGATGTTCACGTACCAATGTGAGGGGAGACAGATGGTCGTTTCTTCCACCACTCTCCCAGAGGTGGTTATAACTAGGGTGCTGGACCCGCTCACTATTCAGGACCCTTGGGTGAGGGTCAGAATAGTTGTGAAGTCACAGAACATTAAACACTTCCAATTCCTCTGTTCATGAGAGGGTGGGTGTCTGATGCTAGACAGTGTCACCCCTCTCCTTCGTACACGGCATTCAAAGGGTTGGACACAATGGTGCCCCCCTTAGCTGCGTATCGTCACTACCACCACTCAGCACCGCACTACGGCTTCATGGGACCAAGGTTTGCGCTTCCATGGGCCAGGGTAGGTCCATGGCCAACACACGGTTCTCACACCTCCTCTGCTTTTCGTCTCTGGTCCCTTCACGTCTCAGGGTAGGGACAAAGACTATGGTGTTGGGGACGGGGAGGTTGATTCTTCAAATGCAGACGATGGTATGCTGGATCCCTCCCCTACTTTCATGGTCATGATGGACTTTGTTTGTAAGCATCCCAGAGGCCCATGGTCCTGTTCCTCAAGACTCTGCATGAGGACATTTTTGTGCCAACACTCCTTGTTTGAATGGACACAGTCCATCCATTACATGATGTAGCAAGCCTAGGAGGCCTTGGCCCATGCTAAAGGATCCACCAAGCCTTCAGTTGCCAAGTACCCAGCCTAACGGTACTACCGATGCTACTGGATTAGCAGTGACTACGGTAGAGGTCATCCTATGCTTCCTCACCTAACTAGCCTATACGCGGTAAATGGTGCATCTTTATTCCTCAAGAGGACTTGGTGCGTATGGCATAGGCCCCTCTTTCCTCTTGGGACATGCAGAACTTCCTGTTCTGGCCTATGGGTACTTTGTCTCCTTCACATCGGACAGCGATGGTTTGTCCAAACGGGAGCCCATGTTACAACAACTTGTACTGAGTTTTCAGTGGGCTATGGTGGGCCAGGCCAGGTTTACAGCCTTCTCTTTCACTTACACGAGGGCAATGAGGAGAGTGGTTTATTTCCCACATCTTCTTCATCACTTCACTTTATTATACTGATGACTTCTGCCATGCCATCCCCATATTGCACTCCCTCTACAGCTATGTTTTCTTTCACCATTATTAATACTCCTCCTCCTCCTTTTCCTTTTCTATCTCTCCTCCAAAGCTTAAATCCCTCTAGCTGAAAATTTACGTTGATCTCTTCCTTCAATTTTGTTTCCGTCATGCAGAACACATCTGGTTTTTCGCTGCTTAAATAGTCCTTTATCTCTAATATACTGCTTAGCAAACCATCCACATTTGTATAAACTACTTTTAATATGTTGGTCTCTCCATCACTTTTACTTCCTGCTGCTGCTGCTGTTGTTGTTCCCCTGCTTCCTCTTCCTTCTCCCGGGTAAACCACCTCCTTAGCCTCATGTCTAGCACCCTCCAGTAAAAAGTCTTCTTCTCGGTCTCTGTCCTCCTTAAGTTTTTTTCCTTAGCCTCTTGTCTTAATTCTATTTCTTTCTGTCTTTTTTCCAAATTCATGTCCCTTTTTATCCAAATGTCCTTATATTCTTCTGTTTGAGCCAGTCGATTTGCACTTGCTGTAAGTTCCTCCACAGCCAGTTGGGACCTCATCCTCACTTTGAGTGGTCTTGTGTTTCCTTCATTGTATTTGCCAATCCTGTGCGTTTCCTCGACCTCCTGCTCCAGGCTTTGTGTGTGGTCTTGCACCTGTCCTATGACTTTTTTTACTAGTTCTCTCTCCTCTCTCTCTCTTCTGTATTTATTGGGATTTTTCTTTTTCTTGTAGTCCATAAATTATAAAACATTTCTTCCTGTCCACTGTATCCCTTACCAGGATTTCCTTCTCCTTAATAATCTGTATGACTGTGTCCTTAGTATTGTCCTGTATTTGTTTCTTGATTATTTCTGCAAAGCTGACCTTTTCTTCCTCCCTTTCTTTCTTCCATACATTTTTCAGTTCAGTCAGTTTTGAGTCACTATACACTTGGTCTAACTTCTCAGAGTCGTCCATCACTTTCCCTTTGAGGTCTTCCAGTTTTGCTTCGTAGCTTACACATTTTTCCTTCAGGTCTTCGTTTTCTTTTCTTATATTTCCCAATTCCTCTTTCATCTCCTTATTTGTTTCTATTATGTAATCGTATTTGAGAATCCTATTTTTCATTTCCTTGTTTTCACTCACGAGCATCTCATATTTCGTCATCATACCATCTAGGAGTTCTTTCATAAGCCTCACTTCTCTTTCTACACTTACTGGTCTCCTCGTTGTTCCCCTGCTTTCATTCTGAAATCCTGAAAATTCTCCACTATCACTCGATCCAGTTAACCTTTTGAGCCCGAGCGGGGTTTCCAAAACTTAAGTTCCCGCGGGTCTGTTGACGTCGGTTGTACTCCAGGTCGGGTGTGTGTGTGTTTACCTAGTTGTATCTACAGGGTTTGAGCAGTGCTCATATCCTGTCTCCATATCTAAATTCATCCAGCTTTATTTGGAATGTATGCATACTGTCAGCCTCAATAATTGCCCCAACCAATCCATTCCACACAACCACTGTTCTGTGAGGAAAGCTGAACTTTTTGACATCCCCCAAACATTGACTTTTTCCAATCTTTCTTGAGTTTCCTCTTGTATGTCTTGTTTCATTTGAGGGCCCCCATGCCAGAGGGACATAACCCTTAGTTTGTGTATTTTAAGATAGATGTGTTTAAGGTTAATTACTTATATCGTAAATGTAAACACAGTAATTCATTAGTATAATATATCAAAATAATAAAACGGACAATATCTATTATTTTAACCATATTTGAGTTTTTTCGCTTTTTTTGTTTTTTTTTTTTTTTTCTTTGTTTGCGGAATATATTTTAGGTAGCACAATAATATTTATAATAATTAATTTATACTGAGTGTACAAAAACTAGTCCATAATGTAAGTAATATGTGAAAGTTTTATCAATTTTTGTGCAAATCCTAATTTTTAATGAATTTTTCAAAGTTAAATTTGATCGTATTTTAAGTATTTAAAAAAGAATATTAAAAGAGCGGGACATGGGGAGGGGGGGGGGGTAGAATGATGGTGTAACCTTGAACGCCGCTCGGTGATTGGCTGGGGCGGGGGGAATGTAGCAGCAGCGCGCAGCCATTGGCCGAACATTACGCCCATCTGGCTCGGTAAGACAGAGTTGACATAGTTGGCGAGTGTGAAAACATGCAATTACAGGGCTTCGTGCTGAGGCCATATAGCATGATTTTGCATGGCAACAACTTCCATGTGCTTTCTACACCCCTCTGCTGGCCGAATCCGGTCAGCAGACCTGTCTGTTGGTGGGTTACGCCCCTCTGGCACGGGGCGCCTCATTTGTTACCATTGTCACTAGGTCCGTTCTGTCATCATTTCTTTCCTTTAATTATTTCAAACATCATTATGAGATCCCTCATTCTCTTCTATCTTGCAGCATTAATAACCCCATTTCCTTCAATCTGTCTTCATATTCTAGGTCTCTCAACTCTGACACCATTTTTCTGGCTATTCTCTGGATCCTCTCCAATTTCCGAATATCTTTTTTCATATGTGTAGACTACACCACAGCTGCATATTCTAGCCTAGACCACATCATGTAGGTCATTATTTTATTCATCATTTCCTTTTCCTTGTAGTGAAAAGTCACTTTAATGTTGGACAACATCCTGTACGTTGAATCAAATATTTGTTTTATGTGCTTTTTTGGTTGCAAATTATCCTGGATCAACACCCCCAGATGCTTTTCTTCCATTTACTTTCCATTAGGGTCTCCTCTTACTCTTTCCCATCTCCAACACATGGCACTTCTGGGCATTAAACTCCAGTTTCCACTTGACACTCCATTCATACATCTTATCTAAATCTCTCTGTAATTCCTTGCAATCATCTGCCCCACATACCACCTTCAACAACTTAGCATCATCAGCAAACAGATTTATGTAACTCTTTAATCCTTCCTGCATGTCATTTATATATATCTGAAACATGAACCCTGTGGTACTCCACTCAATACTCTCCCCCAACTACAACCTGGATAACTGTTCTCGTCTCTCTGCCATGCAAGTAGTCCTTCATCCACTTCAATACAGATCCTCTCAATCCTCCCACATGTTCCAACTTCCACAGCAGTCTCTTATGAAGTACTCTATCAAAAGCCTTTAATTATGTTCAAATAAACTGTATCAACCCATCCATCTCTCTCATCTATAACATCAATCTCTCTTGTGTGAAAGCTCAGTAGATACAACCTCATTTTCCTCCAAATATTGCATCCACCTTTCTTTGATTACCATCTCACAAATTTTTCCAACAACACTCGTTAGTGACACTGGCCTATAGTTGAGAGGCTCTGTCTTTTTTCCTCCTTTGTATATAGGAACTATATTGGCTCTTTTCCACTCCTTTGGCACTGTCCCTTCCATAAGTGAGGTACTAATAATATGCCAAACACGCTCCACAAGTTCCTCTCTACATTCTTTCAACATCCAATTTGATACCCCATCTGGCTCCATTGCTTTTCTAATATCTAGCTTTTCCAATATTCTTTTAATTTCTTTTCTCTCAACCTGTACTTCCTGTAAACTCTTCCTCACTTGAATCAACAAATTATGCTGGTAACATTCCTTCATTCAGTTTCATGGAGCAGCCACCCATTCAACACAAAGTCATTCCAGTGTTATCTATGATCCTGCAAAGGCACTTGGTACCAGAGACATTGAGACACCTCTCTAAATCACTGTTAAGTGTCCATGTCTCACAGCTGTACAGCAAGATCACAAATGACTTGAAGACACTAAGACAGAAAATCTCCCCAAATTGGTACTTTATCTTCATGGACACTAATCTAATCTAGCATTACCTAACTTAATCTAACCTTATCTAACCTAGGTTGAATTAGGTAATGCTAGTTAGATTAGTGTCCCTAAAGCCTCTGGCTACTACATTAGTAAGGTCGGCAATTATTATCGGTCGGTTATTAACTCCTCTCCTCTAACTGACCGTCATCAGCCTCTCCCTCATTAATGCAATGATGCATCTTTTGTTGTCTACTATCACTATTTCTATGGTAAAGTTTTACTCTTCTTATCTTGTTAACTGCATGCTTCCCTCCTTCAATGACCCTACTGCACAAGATGTTTCTCTCTCTTCCCTATTCTGTCCATTAATGCAAGAAGTGACTGGCATTCTCAATTATTCCTCCTTTACTCTGGTAAACACAGAAAATATCTCTCTGCTTCTGTATTTTCTCCTTCCTGTCACTTGAAATGGTTCAACAGGGAAGTTCCAAGACCCTTACCCTTTAATTTTTAAAGGCTACTTTAGATTCTGTTTGGGGACTGATGTTCCAGTGGGCTTTTAAATGTTTGTCTAATGAAATGGACTGTATTACTGCACATTATTATACAAAATACTATAGCATAGGTTGTAGATATAGCTGTAGTACAGACTGCATGTGTTGGCAGTGATAGAATAATTAGCTTCTGTCTTAAACCAATTGACTGATTGATTCAATTTAAGGAACAACAAAATGTGGTGCTGCTATCATGCACAAAACCACCCACTGCATCCTCCAGATTTGTTCAGCAATTGCTGATCAAAATGCAAATTTTGAGTTACCTAACTATGCCTTTTTTATTTCCATGTCATACATTCAGAAGATAAAATGTAGCCTTTCAGAGGGTGTCTGTTCCCTAGGGTGAGTTTGGAGAGAATGGCCTCAATGGACGCCCAGGTCCTGTAGGAGATGCAGGCCTTCCAGGAATTCCTGACCCAAGAGACACTAATGTATATCGAGGTCCTCCAGGACCTCAGGGCATCACTGGATCCCTTGGTCCTCCTGGAGAGAATGGTATTGATGGTCGGCCTGGAGGAGTGGGATTGCGTGGTCCTCCAGGTTTCCCTGGAATTGATGGAGAGGATGGAACTCCTGGGTCTCCAGGACGCTCAGAGAAAGGCGACCCAGGAGATGATGGTGAGTATGATTGGAATTTGGGGTTGAAATTATAACAAAAGTTTGAAAATATAAAATTAGGTTGTCATGTATTTCAATTCCTATTTCTAAGGAGAGATTCTAGTATGTCTAAGAGGGATGGATGATGCATTACTTGGCATCATACATTGAATAGAAATAATTTAGAAAGAAAATTAGACTTGAAGTACTGTAGTAGTGTAGAATCTGGCAGTTGATGCATAGCAGGTAATGCATGGTGATTCTTAACATAGTTAGTGTGTAAATGTAGTCACAGTCTTCACAGCCCTGACAACAACAAGTGTAGTAACTTTAGTTTCCACATAATATTTTTATATCTGAAAGTATTGAACATTTGATATATTCTATCTTTGCAGTTTTCTCTAAGGATTAGCCTTGATCTTTCTGGTATAGGAAAACTTATTATTATTGATAATTTGCTGGTATATTTATTGATATCCTGCATATCTTCAGGATATCCTGGCTTTATTGGCCTGCCTGGACCACAAGGCCGTAGGGGGCCACCGGGCATTCCAGGCAACAAGGGACTTCCAGGGGACCCTGCCTATGGGACTAAGGGTGCAGATGGTTTCCCTGGCCAGCCTGGTAAAGATGGTGTCCCTGGACCCAGGGGATCACCTGGACCTGAAGGTAATTCACCTCGTTTCACTGATTCATTTGTGGAATGGAAGTTCATGAAATAGGATCAACATTAAAGAGGACATTGCAAAGAAAAGAGAAAGCAGGAAGCTGTACGTTTTTGTCAAGATATGGCTGATTTCATTTCAGTAGATCTCCCTCCTATGTAGAATTTACCAATGAACACCAAGGATAGACATCATCAAATAATGTACGTATAGGTATTGCTCAAATTTGCTGTTGTACAATCAAAAGTCAAAATTTAGGAAATACTCTAAAAATTCAAAGTAAGGAACTAATTCTAGAAAGAATGTATATTCCACATACATATGATACTATTATGTTATAACTTCCTCATGGCTATGAAAGGATTTTCTATGGGAAAAGTGCACCATGTTACAAAAGACTGATTCTGAAACAATTGGGATACTTATAAAAACAGCAAGCCAAGATAAGAATAGTTTATGGTGTAGTAAAACAGCAACAATCAATCCTCAGTCAGTGGTTGTGCTGAGGTATCTCAATGTCCCAGAACTGTCACCTTTACCAGAGGTAGCCATGCCCAGACCAGGCCCATCTTGAGAAGGGTACCAAGGATTTCTCTATCGTCCATAACAAGAATAGTGCTTATTTCACAATAGATGTTAGTCTTACCAAGGCACAAAAATTATGCCTTCTCTCTCTTTCTCAAACAATAAATCCCAAAAATCTTTTGCCAGACATGAGTCCCTCTTTTTGCCGTGACTACCATTCTCATAGAAAACATGAAACAACTGAGCAGTGTACAGGAGACCTGTTCCCCAATCTTACCTTGAGCATCCTCACATGTGTATGTGTTACTTGTGCTCTCATCTTCTCACCTTCTAGCTATCTGGCTTTTCCCCAGGTGGTATGAGTGCTTTACCCCATCTTCGGAGGCCCTGGGTTGTGAGTTTTCCCTTCAGGCAATAGGTGTAATGAGTATCAGTTGGGGTTAGCTGATCAAATTCAGTCTGCCTATAGCTTTCAGATCAAGTTGGGTAGGTGTAAAGTTAAGAACAGGGGCTCTCTTGTTTCAGACAAGTTTTTTTCTGCTTGTTTCCTTTTTTTGTTTCTGATCCATAGTCTACACTAATGATCAGGTTAACCACCACTAAACTTTGCTCCTTTCTGGTGGTTCTTTTAGGGATATGTTATCTTTACAAATTACAGATATGATGAAATCCCTCTTGCCTGATTTGTCCCTTATAGCAGGGTCATAAGCTTGACAAATGTGTACTACCACAGGTTTATGAAAATACCTGAGAACATAAAAAACAAGTGATATGTATGACCACCAGTTAGCTCATTAGTGGAGTAATGTTGGGCCCTGAGCCCATCCAAGTGAAATTAAGCAAAGAACCTTGTCCTGCTTGAGAGCTAACTATCAATTGCTAGAGCTAGAGAGGAGCAACTCCCTTGCCACAATAGTGTGAGAAAAGCCAACCAATGACAGTTTATGTTGCAAGTCACATGTTGCAGTGGGACGGACACCTCTTCACCATCACACCCACACACTTCACACACTCCTTCCCTCCAGCCTCCTTCTTACCTAAATGACAGGCTTACTTTTGTTTTTACACAACACATAAGCCTTTCTTTATTATGGCAATAATACTGTACAGCATGAAAAGCCTGGACCCTCCAGAGGAATGAATATAGAAGAAACAAATGTTATTAAAAAGATGAAGAAACATGAGGGAAGCTTATGTGAGCTTTGGAGGCAACAGATTATATTCTATTGTATCTTTTGTACTGATAATTTTATAGTGTTTTATGTTTTTGCTTCATAGAATTGATAAGTTTATTAAAAAGAGACTTTTAATAGTTGTGATTTCCCTATTAGTACAAATAGAATAAAGCAACTTGATATGATAAAGGAAATAAACAAAGTAGCTATATAATATCTATAACAAAAATGTATCAAAGAAAATGCAGTCTCCTATTTAGTCCAATTACATTTATGCAACTCAGTTATAATTTCATGATTTCATGATGTAATCCCACTAGATAGTTATGAATGGCACTGATTACCAATCATTACTTTCCATCTCGATCCATTGGAAAGATATTGCATTTTGGTATTCACTTCATATGACTTTGACTTTTCAAGATCAAATTTTTTATGCTTATGTCACCGCCTCTAGGTTTGTCATATATATATATATATATATATATATATATATATATATATATATATATATATATATATATATATATGTGTGTGTGTGTGTGTGTGTGTGTGTGTGTGTGTGTGTGTGTGTGTGTGTGTGTGTGTAGGTCAATAGATGAAAAATTCACTTTCAAAAAATGAATATCTTTCCAGGTCCCAAGGGATTCCCTGGTCAAGGTGTGAGTATTGTTGGGCCCAAGGGGCCTAAAGGTCTCCCAGGTCCACCAGGAAGGCCTGGCACCCCAGGTTTGGATGGGCGGAATGGTTTTCCTGGTCGAAAAGGTCCACAAGGAGACACCTGCATTCCAGCTGAGAGTAAGTACACTCATGCCATTCATATGTAGTTTTATTTCTAACACAGGCTCTTCTAATGTGTAATATTGAATAATATAGGTATTCCCCAATATACATTCTACTGTTATATAAGTGACCAGATCCTGGTCCTTCTTTCAGCATTTAAGAACTTCAGTAGTAATCATGATATACCATGACAAGAGTCACACCATATGTAATTAATTGTGTCATGACTTTCAGGGAGTCCATGTGAGCGGGGAGACGCTGGTAATCCAGGCCCACCAGGGCTGTCTGGACGTCCAGGACCACCAGGACTAGTGGGTCGGCGGGGTCCCAAGGGAGAGCAAGGCAATCCAGGACTTCCAGGAATGAGAGGCATTGATGGAGCTCCAGGCTCTCCTGGTGGGTGGGTCTGTTGTGTATTGCCTACATTTGTTTTACAGGAAAAGAGCTATACTTAAGTTGTCCTTTCCCCATAAGCATCCAGCTTAGCATTAAATTCATGAATATTCTTTGGTTAAAATACCTTTTATCCATGTTTCTATACTTTTGTTTGAAAAAATATATTTCTTGATGTCTTTTCTACATGCAGTCTCCTTTGATTTCATGCTGTGTCTTCTTCTTGTGCCTTTTCTGTTCCACACCAATAGGTCTTGTTTGTCCACTTGGTCCTTCCCCCTTAAAGGTTCCTATAAAGCAATCAGATCTCTCTCTGCTGTAATATTGGAAGTTCTAATTTCTTTAGTCCATCTTCATCAAAATAAATCTCTCAAACTAGGAACCATTTGGATTGCAGCTCTTTGAATCCTTTCTATATTTCTTCTTTTTTATCATGAGGTAACCAGACACTTGCAGCATGCTCCAATCTGTGTCTTATAATAAATTCTATCAATTTTTCATAATTTTACCCATACAAAAAATTCCCTTTTTTATCTTTCTTAGTAATTCTATTAATCCATCTGAGACTTCTCACCTCCCTGTTTAAACTAGTGTTAAGTTAAATCTCCTTGCAATTGAAATTTTCCATTATAGTAATTTTTCTATATTTGTAGGATTTTGAGGAAAAGGAATAGGTATTTTAAATAGAATCTTCAAAATCACTTTGATATTTTGAGGGGTTGGTGGTTTACAGGATACAGAGGAAGACCAGGTATGAAGGGTGAGCAAGGTGATCTCATTCCTGGAAGGCTAACAAAGGGTCGGCGTGGTAGTGATGGAGACTCAGGAATAAAAGGAACCAAGGGCATGACTGGTGACTTGGGTGAAGATGGTCCTGTTGGTGATCATGGTTTACCAGTAAGTAATTTACAGAAATGTAAAGTATAAAACTTTTAACCTCCTTCTAAGCTTCTTGCATTGCAGCCAGACTATACAGATAATGTAACTAAATAGACATATAATGTAAATATCAAGTGATAAGAAATGTACAGTCAGCTTTCGTTTTTACGGACCTCAATTAATCGGACTTCTAATTTTTCGGTCAATGTCCGTGGTCCGGAGGATTGTCCGATGCAGCTGTGTTTGTCCAGAGAGTGACAACTTTGACCGGTATGTAGCTCTCGCGGCAGAGGACACAGCTGATGCTATTAACCCATAAACTGCGGCTATGGGATTAAGAGGGGCTCCCGTGGTACGGCAATATCAGGAAAAAATCGACTTTCCTGAAATGATCTCTACGTTATAGAGATGTGTCACAAATATTTCAATTCACATTTCTGTAACTCAAAATGTACTGTAGCTGCCATATTTCTAAGCAATTTTCATCACAAAAATGGATTTCTGGCAGCATCTGGAGCCATTGTGGAGAGCGGGGTGTGGGGAGGGAGGTGGCAGTGGGAATACACACAGATGACTCATTGCCATGGCAATGACCATGTGGCAGTGTTGTCAATGTCATGTGTGAATACACACAACCATGTTCAGTCTGTGCAGTCTGTGTTAATCACCATAGTTGCCTGCTGGTCACCCAGCCAGCCTTTCCCTACAGAGCGAGCCCAGAGCTCATGTAGACCGATCTTTGGGTAGGGCTGAAACCACATCACACACACCACACACCGGGACAGGCAGGCCACAACCCCTCGAGTTACATCCCGTACCTACTTGCTGCTGCTGTGTGGGTGAACAGGGGCTAAATACACATTAAGAGACTTGCCCATTTGCCTCGCCGCGCCCGGGACTCGAACCCGGGCCCTCTCGGTTGTGAGCCGAGCGTGCTAACCACAACACCACGCGGTGTGTGTGTGTGTGTGTGTGTGTGTGTGTGTGTATTTACCTAGTTGTATTATACAGGGTTCGAGCGGGGCTCATAGTATCCTGTCTCCCATATCTATCCATATCCATATCCATATCCATGTGTGTGTGTGTGTGTGTGTGTGTGTGTGTGTGTGTGTGTGTGTGTGTGTGTGTGTGTGTGTGTGTGTGTGTGTGTGTGTGTGTGTGTGCGTGAATCTATAACACTCTCTCTCTCTCTCTCTCTCTCCTCCCTCCCTCTTCTCTCTCTCCTCTCCCTCTCTCTCTCTCTCTCTCTCTCTCTCTCTCTCTCTCTCTCTCTCTCTCTCTCTCTCTCTCTCTCTCTCTCTCTCTCTCTTTCTGTTCTAAATGAATAAGTGAAATGAAAATATTCTCTTCTGCTTGGTTCACAATAAATAAAGTACCGAAATATTAGTTCTGTGTAAGCCACAATACATAATATACACACCATACTATACAGCTGTGTGTGTGTGTGTGTGTGTGATGCGCGGTGCGGGCCAGCTACCCTTGGCTCTTCACATCTGACAGCGTCTAGTGAAGGAGCACTTGCTCCCATAGTCTTGTTCGCTTCATTCTTTTTTATACAAAAACAACTTCTATACTACTAAATTGCACCTTCCTCTTACCATACATGAGACTCAAACTCTAATATCTATGAGAGGAGCGCAATGTCGACTATATAAAATAAAAATATAGTAGTTTACTGGAGGGTATTAGACATGAGACTGAAGAGGTGGTTTATTCGGAAGGAAGAGGAGGTATAGAGAACTGCAACAGCAGATAGAAGAGGTACAAGTAATGAAAGGAGCAGCAAATTAAGAATAACATTTACTAATGTGGACAGGTTACTGTCTAATATGCTAGAGATAAAGGACCATTTAAATATTCTTTGACCAGATGAAAGGAAGAAATTCACATGAATTTCCAGATAGAGGGATGTAAGATTTGGAGGAAAGAAAAAAAAGAAAAGCAGGTGAAGGAGGAATACTGATAATGGTGTTTGGATGAATCAGTTTTGCACTACCACAATACTGTATACTGGCCTTGGATGTCCTTTAACCTCAGAGGGGATATCAAGGTAAGGGGCCCTGCAGCCTCAGGGAAGGGACATAATTTATGGATACCACAATGAGAGCAACTAGAAAAGTTATTTTTATTCATCTTCATTTTATTGCCTTATTCTTGTGTTTATTTGACTTATATAATATGTATTTAATTAATTTAGACAATAATGAATTTACATATGATATTTCATGATTTTGTGGTTTTGAGGGGCACCTGTATTTAGGTACACAAAACTACAGTGATAGTTAAGTACAATAATTATTTCTATTTATTATAATCTAATTGCCATACTCTTGTGTTTATTTTACACATATAACATGGTTTTCATTACTTTATACAATAAATATGATATTTCATGATTTTTATATGTAGACTTCCAGGAGGAGCACATGTAAAGATCTTGAACCCATTACAACTTTTATGTGTTCATTCCTAAGTCTGCTACTATACGATGGCTTAGTTTACAATTGGATTTTGGGGAGCCAGTTACAATCATATAGCAAGGGATACCTGTACATACAACAAGCAGTGGCAGGAATGTTGCTCTACAATGAAGCTCTCACTTACTCCATCAGGGATATAGTGGTGACAGGGGCACCCCAGGAGAGAGTGGGCTATATGGTGAGCGTGGTGATCAAGGCTCATCGGGAGTGGCTCAGAATGGTGATTCAGGATTTTCGTAAGTATCTGCCTATGTGTGTACAGTCTTTATGTATCATTGTATTATCAACTTGCTCTTATTTCAACAATCAACAACTTAAGAGGAGAGGTTCAATTTTTATACATATTAATGGACTAGATTTATATCACTAATGGAAGGAAAAATTAATAAGTTATCATTGATTGTGTCACAAATCAGTAATTGGGCACAAGAAGGCTTTCCGGTAATGACCTGACAGAGGCCATACTGCCAACTGCAGTTTCTTAACTGGGTGGCTCCATATTGGATCCTGAGGCAGGTAGAGGCACTTGGAAGGAAGAAGTCAAGGAACATCCTTCAACAGATGGAGAGCCTCTGCAAACCTAGGTTGGGTTCTCCAAACTGGTAGACTTGCCAACGTGGATGCCTTCTCGTCCCTTAGTTTTCAAGCGATGTTTTTATGACTTTAAAAGGAGGAAAGGCATAAAGAAAATTATCATTATTCCAAGGGATTAAAAAGACATGAGTACCTAGGGCCTCAGGATCTGTTTTCCGTGAAAAGAAAAGTGGCAACTGAGTGTTAATGTGAGTAGCAAAAAGATCAATTGAGGGCTTGCCATAAAATCTGCAAATATCTGTAAAGACATTCACGGGAGGCTAAATCAGCTGTGATATTCAAAAAGCCCTCAATGTATTCCATTGATAAGTCTATTTTCCTCTCATAAGCCCAATCAAAAATCTCGTTAGTCACATTCAACAAAGGTAGCTTAACGGTATCGCCCAATTTGAATGACGGTTGTGGAACTGTGACTCCATTTGTTGTCACAGTTCCACAAATCTCTAAAAAATATATATGGATCATCTTTACTGCATTACACTGGATGGGATATGGAAGATAAACCATCAAATATCTTGCTGCATTATCGTGTCTTTTTGCTCTATCATTAAAAACATATTATGATTTCAGAACATGTACACAGTGGCTTTCTGCCAAAACTTTTTTTTTTACCTAATTTCAGGAAGCTTTATCAGGTTTAAGAAAACATATATTTCTAGACAAGAGTGCTTACTGCATGATGCACTCTCCATATAGAACAAACATGAAAAAATGCATACTAGCATAATATGTGTATGTTGCAGAGGGTTGGATGGCAGGAAGGGTGATCCTGGTGAGCCTGGCCCAGCAGGTATTCTACAGTCTGATTTAACTTGGGTCAAAGGGCCAAAAGGACTTCCAGGTATGTGCTACATAATTTCCATTCATGTTCATTTAATACACATTACATAGACCTAATTACACCTGTCCCTTGATTTACGAACAAGTCAGGTTCCTAGAAAACCATTTGTAAATTGAAAATTCGTTAATCAAGCCATTTTTTCCATATACTTGATGAAGTACATGAGACTTACCGTAGGTCAGTTGAAATGTTCTTCAACTTTTACCACACAAGTTACCTCTGCTAGAAGGGGGCTGTCACATGAGATACGCTGTGCTGCCACATACCACCAGACTTTAAAGAGTACAATCACCCATATGAAAGTTAATTTCTCATTTCTGATTACTTAGCGTTGAATCATTAGACGCTGGTTAGCATAGGGAGGGAGTGGAGGGCATGTGAAGGCCCTCCACTCTAGCAGAGGTGATTTGCTTCATAAAATTTGAAGCACATTTCAACTGACCTATGGTAAGTCTAATGTACTTCATCAATTTTACTTCAGCAAATCACTTCTCTGCTAGAGGGCACATTCCCATAAGATTTTGAAGCCACGGGGGTGTATCACACTTCAACATTTAAGAAGTATGTATGTATGCAAATAAAATGAGAAATACAACTAAAAGCCAAACTTCAGTATAATAAATACATTTTAGAAACAATAAGGATGACACTCATCTTTGTACAGGTTCACTGATTATACTAGTACAGCTTCTTGAAGTATGTCACATTCCGAAATTATTTCTTTATCATAATATTTGGCGAGGGCAGTTTCTCTTGGCCACCCAGCCTTTGCCATGATGTGTGTGATTGGTACAGCCATGGCCTTGTCTTTTGATGCTGCAGCAGGTCAAACACTGCCAGCTGAATACTTTGCAATGTTTACTCCTCACATATGAGAGATGCGTGTTGCACCCTGTCTCATGAATGTCTGGGTGTCGACTGATGTATCCACTTTGTGAAGCGAGGTCCAGCTCCTACCCAACTCTGTTGCTGGAGAGGGATGCTAGATGTTGAAAAATCCAGAAAGAGAAATGGTTTACATTCAAAACTTATGGAGATACAAGCATTGAATGATACAGCATGTAATAGTGCGGGAGTCACACTATGACACAAGAGTGCAGGAAAGTGTCAGCCATGGGGTGAGATGCAGCGGTGTTGTGGTGTGTTATCCTCTGCTCCCTCCCCCCTGTTCTGTTCACTGTTGTTTTATTGCCTATAAGGCAAACTTTGTATTTAAGATAATAACTTTCCTAGCTTTTTGGAGCTTTTCAGAATGCTTAATTGAGTGAGTGAGTAGCATTTTGTACTGTTTTTATCACTAATGAACTTAAAAATAAGAATCACCATTGCTGTGTGGTACAAGTTAAATTAAGTGTTCTGACAAGCCCCAAAAAAGAGCATTTTGTTTGTAACTTTGAATTTTTATTTGTAAATTGGTAATAAGGACCTAATTATTTTATTTGTAACTTTGAAAATTTTTAAATAAAGCATTCGTAAATTAAGGGATGGGTGTATGAGGAAATGTGTTCTTAAGACATGTTTCAACTTGTGATCTTTATTGGAGCAAGTGTGTGTTTATTATTTGTGAATCACTCCATGTCTTTTCTTTTTTTAATGTTAGAGAACAAATCTGGTCAAGGGGGATAAAAACAACCAAACAAAAAGGTTAACTGAGATACTAATCTCCAAATACAGTCAAGAGAGTTAATTAAAAGAATAGGATAAATGTCTTGAAATGTGCATGTAAATTTGAATGCAAGTTTATGAGCAGCATAATTTGATAATGTCATCAGTTCGTTTTCTGTGTTCTCAGGTGACAGGGGAGAGCCAGGTTTCCGAGGCCTCAAAGGTGATCAAGGTTACCAGGGACCCAAGGGAGAAAAAGGTTCCTATGGCATATCCTTCCCAGGGTCTCCAGGTCCAAAAGGTTACCGAGGCATTCCTGGTGATGTAGGACAGATTGGTAGGAAAGGAGAGCGAGGGGACCTTGGCATTCCAGGAATCCCTGTAAGTAGCCTATTATGTACTGTTTTGTGTGAGCCACACATCTATTATTATCTATTTGTTTGATTTTTACTTTTTTTGGGGGGTGATTCTCTGTTTACTATTGCACTGGTGAGACTGACGTTGTAAGTGTTCATCTTTCATGGTATGTCTTTTATACAAACTCATTGTTTAAATCCAGGGAAGGGAGAAGGGAGAAATAGTGAGAGCAATACATATATATGGACACAACACAATGTTAAAAGAGTACAGTAACAGATGTCCACTCTCCTAACACCTTCAGAGTTGATAGGATTCATTCCCACATGGAAGTGAAATAAAAATCAAGAAGTTAAAATTGTCCAAGGCAATCACAAAGAGAGAAACAAAAGCCAGTATGGTTGCAGGATTATAAGGCTGGATGTGATGGGGAGGAGGAAGATTAATGAATGATATAATATGTGCTATAGAGTGAATGTGTTATTTTTGTTGTGTTATTGTATATATGATAAGTGGGTCTTTAATATAACAAGTCAATGAATTGATCTTGAGATCTTGGGGACCTGTGGTGTAAATAGATATAATGAGTAAATAATTCAACCAAACATTCATTAACTACTGGATGAAGATTGGGGAGTTAGCAATGACGTAATAGGCAAGGAGAGAGCGATTTACAGTAGTACAGTCAGTCAGCTGTGGGAAACAAGAGAGGATGAAGCTCTGTTTGGCTGAGGGATGGATAGTCATTTTCCTGGTGATGGTAGCAGATGGTGTGACTAGACTCTCCTTTTTTGGGCTGGTTTTCCTCTTCATGTCTGGTTAGTGTTGGAGTTTAACTCTGCATGATGCAGTCTTCAAGGTTGCTGGGGACTTGGTCAACAGTTTTTTTCTATTTCTGTGCTGACTCACTTGTCCTGTATTGTCTTGCTGCTAGTTATCCAGACTAAGGTGAGTGTACATGGTGGTGTTAATGATCTTTTCAAATATGTAGTACTTAACTACATGAACTTTATCAGCATTGTTTCTTGATTTGCAGAAACTTTTATATATTTTCATGCTATCTGACCACAGGCAAGTACTGTAAGCATGACTGGCCACTGGCAATAGTGCTGTCAGCATGATTGGACATATGCCAGTGCTGTCAGCATGAGTGGTCACATGCCACAGTGCTGTTAGACTGGGAACATGCAACAGTGCAGTCAGCATGACTGGCCACATGCCATAATGGTATCAGTATGACTGGCCAAATGTCACAGTGGTGTCAGCATGATATATCATTCTAATCTGAGTTGCACAACAGGGACGCCCAGGCATCAAGGGTGAGGAAGGTGAGGATGGCATCAGTGGACTGCTTGGTCCATCAGGATTACCAGGTCGTCCAGGACAAAAGGGTGAACCTGGGCTGGATGGCTATGCTGGATCAAAAGGATACTTTGGTCTGACTGGCCCACCTGGCTTCCGAGGAGCCAAGGGAGCCCCAGGAGAAGAAGGACGGTCTGGCTTAAAGGTGAGAGAGGCAGCCATTATTCAGAATCCTTATCAATCTCTATCAATCTCTATCAATTCTAGTTGTATGTTCACTACATCTGATGCATTAGTAGCACATAGCATTTGAGAAGTTTACCTTACCTTAAACTTCGAGGAAACTTTCTTTAGTGTCCTGTCAATGGTTATTTTTCTTGATTTCTTCATTTGTTGACAGTAAGATTTTAATTGTTTGAAAACTTGAGATGTTCCACCTCAACCATACATGAAGGAAAACAAATTGTAATGATTTTTCTATGTTTATAGGTGAAAGTAGCTATGCTTATGCAGTAAACAGTACCATCAAACAATGGCAGCTGGCTCAAGCAGTGATTAAGGAAATTTGAAGTAAATTAGGTGTACCAGCATAAAGAAATAAATAAGAACATGTATGTTTCACATCTGGTCACCACCTCTTCACTCTGTAGTTCAACTCATGGGAAGCAATGCAATGTCAGTGAAATGTATGTTGTGCTGATGCCAACATGCACATTTAAGCATGTGCTTGGTTGTTAAAGTTTTGTTTTTTTTTACCTTGAAACAAATTAGTCTATAATTATATGATCTACCAGTGTCTTTGCACTACAATTCTACTTTTCAATGTGACATCTGAAATCCAAAAACAATTTACAAATTCAAATTGTATCTTGTCCCAAAAACTGGAAGTAAAAGGGTTGTTAACCTGTGTGTAGTTTACTTTTTGTAGCAGCCACTCATTTCAGACTTTGAACTTAACATGTTATACCCTGTTACTTTTCTGTTGATTGCATTGAGCTCACCAAGTAGTAGATATACACATATTGTTGTCCCTTGAGTGTGAAGATTCTTCCTTTCTCAATCTTTTTTTTATATGATTTAAATGTACATCCTCATAAGTCAACTTCAGATGCTGGACTATAAGGTACTCTTGTCATGACTTACTTTGATTTTATTCTTAAACCTTAATTAATGCAATTTTCTGTAGTATATTTTCAGCTGTGTTAATACCCAAATACTTCATTTATAGTTGTCGTATTTGCAATGCAAATGAAACTCAAAGATACAATATGAGTTCTCCTTCCAGGCCTCACTCATGTTGAATGTATAGTCTTTCCTTCTATGCTGCCCTTTACTAGCTGAGGGTAAAATGTAACCCGACTGGGTGATTCCACAGGGTGGCAAGGGAGAGGTCGGTGACAGCATTAAGGGTCGACCTGGTGTGGCTGGCATACCTGGGCCTCCAGGCATATTTGGTACACCAGGTAGACAAGGTTTTCAAGGCAACCCAGGCCTTCCAGGACCTAGAGGTGACAAGGGTATTCGAGGGGACCCAGGATTTGCTGGCTTGATAGGAATCAGAGGAGACAAAGGCCAAAGTGGTTTTCCTGGAGGTCAAGGTCTGCCAGGAAGGATTGGATTCATTGGCGTGAAGGGAGAGCCCGGTTTGATGGGTGTTCCAGGTAAGACATTGTACACTTTTTTTCTTATTCCTTCAGATTATATATAGGTATAAGTTATTAAGAACCATGCAAATAATAAAGAACTGACGTATGAAAAAATAAATAGGGAATCAGAATAGGGAGCCAAGAAAGAGAGACAAATGGAAAGTGAGACCTGGACAAATTATAGATATGTCAAGTCAAGAAACATCAGAGTTGCAGTATATATTATGTAAATTTAAAGTTAACCTTCCTCATCCGATTTACCTTACTCTTTCTCCCTGAGAGTTAGGAACTGCAATCACAATTTTTTCTTGTAGCTAATATATAACCATACATTCCTTTTTATCTCCTGTGTCCCTCACTACTTCTTCCTTTTCCTTAATCACTCATTTAATTGTATCCTTTGTTTTTCACTAATTTCTTGCTTTACTACCTCTGCAAAGCTAACTTTTCTTCCCTGGTTCTTTTTTCCAGACCGCTTTTCACTCTTCTAGCTTTGTTTTACATATCACTCTCTCTATCCCCACCTTTTCCTCTAGCCCTTTCACTGGCATTTCATACTCCTTGCATAATTTAATCTTCCATTTCTATAATCCTCCTCTCTTCTTAGCATTGCCCGTTATTGCAATTTTATTTCTATCAAGACATGAACTTTTCTTCCTAATGGGCTTTAGTACTTAATGATGGGATGGGGTTCTGTTTTTTTGGTGAATACCAGATTTAACATTGATGGTTCTTCCTCTCCTCGGAGTCTTGTGAATTCCTCCATCCATTGATCCATTGTGTTCTCAATGGGTAACTGCAACATATCTTCACTCCACAATCCTGCATTTCCATTTCCTTCTATTTGTTTCCAGTTTACACCTTTGCAGTTAAAATCTTCCACTAGTAGTACCTTCTTGCCTTTCTTTATCATGTCATTCAGGCATTTCAACACCTTTTCTGCATCACTTTATATTCTTTTAATTTCAATGTGTTTGTTTTTTAGTGGCACATACGTGACTACAATTTTCCTTCTTTCTCTTTCCCTGGTTTGAATTGTTATACCAATGACTTCTGCCATGCCATCACCATATTGCACTCCCTCTACAAAATATCCTCTTGCACCATTAATAGTATCCCTCCTCCAGTTTTTCCTTTTCTATCTCTCATCCAAATTTTATATCCCTCTTGCTGGAAATTTATGTGGATCTCTTCCTTTAATTTTGTCTCTGCCATGCAGAACAAATCTGGTCCATGAATATTCAAATTATCCTTTATGTCTAGCATATTTGATAATAATTCATTCACATTTGTATATGTTACTCTTAATTTGGTGCTCCTTTCATTACTTGTACCTCTTTCCCCTGCTGTTGTGGTTTCTCTACCTCCTCTCCCTTCTGAATAAACCACCTCTCTAGTCTCATGTCTAATACCCTCCAGTAAAATTTATTTTTCACTGTCTTTGTCCTTTTTAATTTTTTTTTCTTAGCCTCTTGTCTTAGATATTTCTCCTATCTTTCTTCCTAATTTTTGTCTCTCTTAATCCATACATCCTTATACTCTAAACCAGTGGTTCTCAAACTTTTATAGGCTATCGCCCCCTTGGCTAACAGGTGGATTCCTAGCGCCCCCCTCACACACACAGGCGAACACAAACTTACTATATATATATATATATATATATATATATATATATATATATATATAAACAAACTTAAATATTAGCTGCTCCTGATGCCACCCTACCGCCCCCCCTACCACGCCCTTTCGCCTCACCGCCCCCCAAGATTGTTTCACCGCCCACTTTGAGAACCACTGCTCTAAACTATGGGCCAGTCTACTAGCTCTCTCTGTGACCTCCTCCGCTGCCAATTGTGATCTTATTCTCACTTTCAGTGGCCTTGTATTTCCTTCACTATATTTTTCAATTCTATGCATTTCTTCAACCTCATGCTCTGAACTTTTTGTGTCATCTTGAACCTTTTGTATGACTTTCTTTACTCTCTTTACTTTCTTTATCCTCTCTTTCTCTCCCATATTTGTTAGGATTTTTCTTTTTCTGTAATCTATAGATCACCATACATTTCTTTCTGTCCACCATATCCCTCATTAGGTCTTCATTTTCTTTAATAATTTGTATTACCATGTATTTGTTTCTTTATCACCTCAGCAAAATAACATTTCCCTCCTCCCTTTCCTTCTTCCATATGTTCTTTAATTCCATCAATTTGGATTCATTATACACTTCATCAATTTTTTCTGAATCTTTTTTCACTGTTCCTTTAAATCCTCAAGTTGCACCTCATAACTGACACATTTTCCCTAGAGGATCTCATTTTCCTTTTTCATATTTCCTAATTCCTTCTCCATCTCCTTATATGCCTTTATGATATGCTCATACTCTCAAAATTTACTTTTTCATTTTCTTGTTTTCTATTCTAGTACCTCATACTCCACCATGATACCCTCCAACACTTTATTCATCAATCCCATTTCTCTCTCCACATTTACCAAAACTCCTCATGGTTGCCCTGCCTTCATTTTTAAATCCAAAGAAATTATTTGTTACATTTGTGTCAGCTATCTTTCTTCATCCTGGTGGGATCTCCAAAACATAACTTCCTAGTTTATTTATGTCTTTTTAGCTCCCGGCTGGAGCTGACCATTTCTCATCATCCATTCTAGCAGTGTTCTTTTGGAGACAGGACACCCTGAAAATAGCCCCTCTCTCCCCTGCATACACATTCTAGGCTCCTCCAGCAGTAACGGGCCTGCTAGCTGATACTGTTGCATTTGCCTCTTGAAAACATGCCCGCTCACCGCTGGCATCAGCATGTATATTTGTGTGTATTTACCCAGTTGTATTATACAGGATTCAAGTGGGGCTCATAGTGTCCTGTCTCCACAATGACTTAGTTCCACAACTCTGCCTAGTACTTAGTCCATGCATGTCCACCTTAACCCTGGTGTAAGTGGTGTAGTGTCAGGGTGATGATTTCAGCTGCTTGTGCTTTGGCAGCCTTGGGATCCCCGAGCACACAGGTTTCAATCCTGGCAACGGTCTGCGTGGAGATTGGGCATCCACTCAGGGAACGATTCCCAAATGGGCGGGCTTTCAGATAGGAGGTCTCCATTAGGTGATCTCCTTTAGCCCATGAATTCCTGTATAAAGCCCACATTGTTTAAATGAAAAATAAATTAATAAATTGGTGCTAAGACTTAGTCTGCAAGCCAGTATTTGTGTCTTACAGCAAACTAGATTTCAATTTGACAATCTAACACCATAACTATAATATGTGTGCATTGCAGGCATTCCTGGTGAGAGAGGTGTTGATGGTGTGCCGGGTCGCTCTGGCCTCAAGGGAGAATCTGGAGACAGAGGACTATTTGGTGAAAGAGGCTTCCCAGGCATTTCTGGAACCAAGGTAAGTGCTAAAGTGTGACATTAACATTTTGGAGAAGAGGTACTGTAACAGTTTTATGTAAGATATAGCTGTTTAAATGGATCAAACAACTGTACTTACTGACTGACTCAAGTTCATACACTGAAAATCTTGTTGTCTCTTAAACCCTGGTTTCTGAATATATTAATGTTCTTCACACCATTTTGATGAGATTTTAATACCTGCCATGCTTATGTTTGTTTCAAGAGTGTTCTGTACTTTTGTGCAGACTGATGAGTAAAGTCACAGATGAACTGCCGCCTCATACTAGTGCATATCATTGCTTATACAGGGACAGTATTGAAGCCATCTGCAGTAAATTATTATTTACTTATATTTTAGGGATTATTTCATCAGTGGCCTCATATGCAAATAAGAGTCAATTATCTTGGATCCAAGCAATTATCTTGCATGTAAATGTTATTTGGCTATCACCATGGTAGTACATTGCCTCTTTGTTCCCAGGGACTGAAAGGATTCAGAGGTGAACCAGGATATCGAGGCCCACCAGGTGTGAATGGGACCTTTAGTGGCCATGGAGAAATTGGGGACATAGGTAAGTCTGAGAATGAATAGGTCAACATATACTAATGCATTTTATGAAGATGGAATTTTGTTAAGTGTGATGAGCAGCATTGCATAACATAGTGAGGCTGCCTATAGCACAATTAATTGGTTCTGGAAAAACACCACCCTAAGTCAAAACTGTATTATAGGAGATAAACTTTTAACACAAATAACTGATTGGTCCAGCCACTTCACCAATCTCTGCTTTTTGTCACTTTTCCCCTTATTTTTTTTCTTAATTTGCCCAGAAGACAAGAAATATCACTTAATTGAATTTTAACACATAGATATATAGGGAAAATCCCTTTATAGTTGGAATGAGTTCAATATAGGCAAGCATAGTGTATTTCAAAGTGGCCTGTTTTTACTATTTTCGCTTTATAGGTAGGTAAAGTGGGGGGCTTACGCTGTATCAGCGCGTAGCTGCGGGCGCTCATCTCCCGTCTCCTTGGCCTTTGAGCCTGTGGTGGAATAGTCCCTTACCCCGGGACATGGGGCCAGCATGAAATCCGGGTTTCCACAGTTTACCTTCCCTAGGTTGCCCTAGGTACCCATTTATCGACCAGTGAAGGATGAAAACCTGGGTGAGGTCCACGCCGTCCTCGTTCGGGATCGAACTCGGGCCCACGGATTCGTAGCCAGACGCGCTAGCCACTGCACCGTGGCGGCGCATATAGGGAAACATCTATTATAGTGACTGCAATCTAAATTGGCATCTTTTGTGTAATCTTGAGCTTGCCAGGGATTACCCCACCATTGCCATTTCATGTGCTCTCCATCTTTTCCCAATCCGCTCCACCTTTCTGTCTTTCTTTCCCTCTGTTTCTATCAAAATTGGTGTATTTCCTACATTATTTCCAAAATCATTCTAAATTTTCACATTACTGTTGAGGTAATCAAGAAGTGTTTTTTTGTATAAAGGTTTCCCACATCCTAAATGTGCAGGGTTGCCACTACCTCCATGTTACTTCACTCACCATCAGTCCTGACACACTCACTCACACAGTCTTACTATGAACCATTCTGCTCCAGGCTCGCCATATGGTCAGCTTCACAGTCATTGTATGGTAAAAATATATAATGTGGAGAATTATTTGGGAGAATGGGCTGGTGAGCTGTGGATACATGGCAACAGTGAAAAATCAGCTGTAAAAAAGCATACACCAAACCCCAGTCAGGTTAAAGTACTGCGGCTACTAAGTTACTCATGTTGACTGATAGAAAGCTTATAAAATTTTTTTAAGAATTCTCCAAAATTGCATACGTAATATTGTCTAGAAATAGTTTAGAAAATTATCGCTATGTACTCTGTGGCTCCATTAGCAGGTCAATTCACCCTTGTGATGATATATATATATATATATGTATATATATATATATATATATATATATATATATATATATATATATATATATATATATATATATATATATATATATATAATGTGTGTATTCATTTAACTTTCATGGTTGCCTGGTTGTCATTCAGCCAGCCTTTTCCCTATGGAGCAAGCTCAGAGCTCATAGACCGATCTTCGGTCTATGGATGTTTACTGTGTCAACAACTTGATGTCATGCTTACATGCAGCGCACCACCCACACGATAATAATAATCAGTTTCTGATTAGGGTAACAAATGCCTTGGAGTTGATAAATACTTTGTTAATCTACCCAATCATAGCCTTCACAGCTGATCTCATTAAAAAATTAATACTATGTGACAAGGTGGTAGTGTGAGAATTACCAACCAAGCCAAAATGTCTAGTGAGGCTCCAGCAACAAACCTGTAACAGTTATTACCCATCACAAAGAGAAAATAATGAATATTCCTGTCATTTGGAGCTCAGTTATACCAGAAATCATGCAGAATAAGGACAGTGAATTTTACCATGATAGTAACGAAAGTGAGTGAGGGAACTGACTGCCTTGCAAGCCCTTCATTTTGCATTTTGTATGTGATGCACTCCTTTCAGCACCACATTTGAGCATCAGCATTATGGGGCCATCTTATATACCAAGTTGCCTTATAGTGCAGCATATATATATATATATATATATATATATATATATATATATATATATATATATATATATATATATATATATATATTTGTACTCTTCTCCTCATTTAATTTCTGGTATTTAATTTGGAGGATCTATTCATGTGCTCTCTTCTCTTTGATGTCCTCTAAGATGTTACCATACATTATGTCCTTACTTTTCTTCTCCAACCTTTTTGTCACCAACCACACACATAGTAGTTTTACTGTAGGAAGGCAGACCATTTACAGTAGCAACCGTATACTTGTACTGGTATTGCATTTGATTATTTTCCTCTTTATCCAGGACTGCCTGGTCTTGATGGTCAAGAGGGTCCACCTGGACCAATAGGATTACCGGGACCACCAGGATTGCCAGGAATCAACTATCAGGGAGCCAAAGGACGTCTGGGACCCATTGGTCGCACGGGCATCACAGGGAAACAGGGCTTACCAGGACTCGAGGTAAGAATATCATGTATACAACACATTACCTTTTAAGTGGTTCATTGTATTCTTAGCTGACTTCTACTGGAAGACATTTATTTGTTGATATTTATCATATCTACGATACCCATGTATACTCTTATTTAATTTATTGATCAATTAATAAGTACAGGTATTCCATGGTATATGATTCACCATTATACAATGTTTCAACTCTATGATATTCAGTTTTTGCTACCCTTATTTTGCTATGTTATTGGTTGTTTCACTTTTATAATATAGTTATGCATACAAGTTCAGCCACCACCAATGTTAGAGGCAGAGGTCGGGGTAGGGGCTATAGGCGCGGGTGAGCCTCTGGCCACCGCCCTATCCAAGCATGCTGGGGGGCGGGGTCCGACCGTGCAGACCTCTCGGGTGCCGAGGCACCAGAGGGGCCTGCCTACCGGTATGACGGATGCAGGGGAAAGCCTGCGGGAGCCCTGTGTCCTGAGAGGGGCGGGAAGACCCCCTAGCCTTATTTCTTATTTTGGGGGTGCTGGTGGGGCTGCAGATGTGGTGCCTACACATTGGACCACTTCTGGGGTGAACCTTTGAAGGATTCTTTGTGTGGGCTCCTGGAATGTCCTGAGTCTCTCAGAGGATTACCGACTGCCTCACTAATCAGATGAGCTCAGTAGGCTGAGGGTGGATATGGTGGGGCTCTCTGAGAAAAGGAGGCCTGGCAGTGGTTTTACTTACTACTGGTCTGGCATGAGCAATGGTCACCGTATTAAGGGGGTGGCCATAGGCATCTCCAGCAGACTGTAGCCATCTGTTGTAGAGGTTACTCCGGTTGATGAGCGTATAATGCCATTAAGGCTGAAGCACAGTTTAGGCTTCATGTCTGTTGTTGCTGTATATGCTCCTACCGAGGTGTGTGAAACTGAAGAGAGGGAGATGTTTTATGCCAAAGTCGACTCTGTACTGGACCAGTGTCCCCATCGTGATGCACTCATTGTCCTGGACAACTTTAATGCTGTCACTGGCACCGAAAGGGCTGGCTATGAAGTATTTGTTGGTCCCCATGGTTCTGGTACCAGGAATGACAACAGCTCTTTCCTTCTGAATTTTGCAAGATCCAGAAGGCTGAGAATTGCGGGTTCCCGGTATCAGAGACCAGTGCTGCACCGCTGGACTTGGTATAGCAATGCTGGAGGGGAGGGGTAGCGAAGGAGATCGATCATATCCTTGTCAGTACTCGTTGGAGGATCCTCCAGAACTGCAGGGTTTTTCAGAGTGCCGAGTTCTTTGCAACCGATCACAGGCTTGTTGCTTCACTCAAGCTTCATGTCAAGTCCAGAAAGCCTCCAAGATGTGACCACACTGTGTTTCATCTTGAGAAACTGAGGGACTTGACATGTGCCCAAGAGTAAGCAGTGACAGTCTCCAATTGGTTTGGAGCACTCGACACCCTTGAGGACCCTGAAGAACTATGGGATACCTTCAAACATGAGACTCTTTAGGCTGCCAGTGAATGCTTTGGGGAGCACCTGAGGTCACAGAGTGGCTTCACCTCAGTAGAGACGCTGGAAAGTATTGAGGAGAGTCACGCTGCCAGACTTGTTGGGTAGACTAGTACAGGGCTCTATCATGTAGGACTAGAACTCTCCTGAGAAGAGACAAGGAGAGGTACGTCAGGGGTCTCGCTGAAGATGTCAAGTGTCATTTAAATGCTAATGACCTCAGACCTGCCTATCGAGCTCTGAAGAAACTCCGCTCCAAGTCTACTTCTCAGGTGAGTGCTATCCGAACAGCAGATGTTTACCTCGTATCGGACGCAGATGGGCAGATGGCTCATTGGGCTGAGTACTTTGAGCAGCTGTTCACAGTAGATCCTCCAAATGGACAGCTCCGGACTGCAGGATTGCAGACGCTGGATACTGATCCACCCATTGACAAAACTGCACCCTCCATTGGCAATGTCAAAGAGGCTGTGGCAAAGTTGGGGGGTGGAAAGGCAGCAGCTGGCATCTGCAACATCGGTGCAGAGCTGCTCAAAGCTGGGGGTGAAGCCATGATCTGTGGGTTGCATGCTGTCTTGACTGCTGTATGGCATTCAGGTAATACCATTCCTCCTGACTGGAAGAAGGGGTTGGTCATCCCTATCTGGAAGGGGAAAGGGGACTGTCAAGACTGCAACAACTACCACAGTGGAATAACATTGCTCAGCGTACCAGGCAAGGTGCTGCTTGCCCATTTGCTGCTGACGCGGATCTGCACTCACCTGCTGAAGCATCAGAGACCCGAACAGTCAGGGTTCACGCCCGGTAAGTCAACAACTGATCGTATGCTAGCGCTTTGCGTACTGGTGGAGCGCCGACGTGAGTTTTGACAGGGAATGCTTGCAGCCTATGTCGATCTCAAGAAGGCGTTTGACTCAGTGCATCGAGAGACACTCTGGGATCTTCTGCGTCTCTGTGGGATTCCTGCAAAGATTACTGGTCTATTAACTGGCCTGTACTCCGGGACTGTAAGTGCTGTGAAGTGTGGAGGAGGCATGTCCAGCTTCTTCCCTGTGAATACAGGTGTGAGGCTGGGCTGTGTGCTTGCTCCATCACTTTTCAACACATGCATGGATTGGGTACTAGGCAGAGTTGTGGAACAAAGTCATTGTGGAGCATCTGTCAGCAACACTGAGATTACAGATCTTGTTTTTGCTGATGATGCAGCAATCTCCGCTGAGTCACTGGAGGTTCTGGTAATGGCTCTAGAGGCACTGCACGAGGAGGTGAAGCCCTTGGGACTTAAGGTTTCCTGGGCCAAGACCAAGGTCTGGGTGTTTAGAGGCGTGCTGGATGAAACAGTACAGTCTGTCCATGCATGTGGCGAGGACATTGAGATCTTGAAAAACTTCTCATACCTTGGTAGTGTAGTGCATAACAATGGTGGGTCGAGCCAGATGAAGTGTCAGGCTGGACACTAAGGGAATGTAAATATCAATTAATAAAGCCAATTTGGGAAGAGATTACCAGCTCAGTAGAGGAGGGAAGGGTACCATAAGAGTGGGAGAGGGCCAACATAGTGCCCATTTACAAAGGGGGAAAGAAAACTGAACTTTAAATTATAGACCTGAGTCACTAACAAGTGTTGTCAGCAAAATCAGAGATATTGATTAAAGAAAAATGGGTGAGATATTTTGAAGACAATGGAGTTATATTAAATAGACAATTTGGATTCAGACAAGGAAAATTGTGCGTGAAGAACCTGCTAAGTTTTTATACACAACTTATTGAAGGAATCACAAACAGAGATGGGTGGATGGATTCTGTCTACCTAGACATCAAAAAAGCATTTGATAGAGCTCCACAGAGGAAACTCTTATGGAAACTGAAACACATAGGTGGGCTGAGAGGGAAAGTATCAGAATGGATGCAAGATTATTTGAAAGATAGAAAATTGAGAACTGTAATCAGAGAAGCAGTTTCAAGTTGGAGAATTGTAACAAGTGGAGTACCACACCGATAATGTTCCAGATATATATAAATGACGTGCAGTGTGGCGTGACCAGCTATATGAACCTGTTTGCAGATGTTGCCAAATTGTAAGAATTGTGGACACCTGTTATGGATTAAAAGAGGAGGTTGTTGAAGCAACCACTATACATAAATTCAAGGAAATGTTAGATATATGGAGATATGGAAACTGGGCACTTTGAGCCCCGCTCAAACTCTGTACAATACAACTAGGTAAATACACACACACACACACACACATATTTGCTTACCAATACCTTATTGTTGTAGGGAAGACCTGGCCGGCCTGGTATTCCTGGAGAGAGGGGTGAACCAGGAGAGATGGGTCCTCCAGGTCTAAGTGGAAGGCCACCAGGCATACAGGGCATACCAGGACCTCAGGGTATCCGTGGTAACCCTGGTAGATATGGTGTAAAAGGTTAGTGTGAACAGGAAAAGTATTGTCAGCATTTTTTTGCATCTTAGATATAATATGACATAGTAAACAGTAACTGTAATCTCATATGAGCTTTTTTATCTATGAATTAATTAGTTCATTAATTTATTAATCTGATTTCTTTTAGATCAATGTATGATATTTCATATGTGTAAACTATGTAATTTCATAAAATATTGTCTCATGATTATTGGGTATCATAAGATCATATCACTAGAGGCCAAAGCCATGCTTCTAGGAAATACAGAGTTTTTATTTTATCGTGTAGTGAATAATAGCTATCATGCCTGCTACTTTTCATGTCAGATAGATATTTCCTCTTTAATTAAGTGTTTCACTTTGTAACACTGATGACAAACAATAGATTTGCATTAAGAATTCAGGTGTACTATGAATGAAGAATGGTCAATAAAGATATAGAATCTGATATAAGAGGAGTGATGGACATGTGAAGAGAATGTTAGATGCAAAGAGCATATTGGTGAGACAAGGATGAATGGCTACAGGTGATAAGAATAGGAGAAAGACAGTTGTGAATACATGTATGGTGACAATGCTCGAAGACCTGTATGGAAGATTCCTCTGACATTTGCTCAGATTTGCTGATCAAGATAAATATTGAATCTAGATGTGGAAAGAGTTGGGAATGCTTAGCTAAAATTGACCATAACTATCAGAACTCAAATATACAGAAATACCTGTGAATGTGGATATTTGCATCTATATATCATGTCTCAACTGTACCTCCTTCACTGGGAGCATCAGCTTGGCATTTAGATAGAGATACTGTATGTATCCATGATTGTGCCTAATTTATTTCTTTTGTCATATAGCAATCTCCAACTCATTAGATAGATGTTTATTTTTAAACCAATCAATTTTCTTTAAAATTCACCATTCCATAATAAGCAGCTCCATGGTGCTCCTCTCCACAGGTCTTCCAGGTGACCCAGGTTTCCCAGGCCTTAATGGCAGGGATGGTCAGAAGGGTGCCAGGGGCCTGCCAGGAGATCGTGGCCTGCCAGGTATCACTCAGGGTGTAGAGCCTGCTGAGCTGGGTGAGCCTGGCCCACAGGGACCGCGTGGTATTCGAGGAAGGGATGGCCTACCAGGCTTGCCAGGCATCAAGGTATGTTGTGTTTGCTTTCTAGAACCGTACTGTCATGATGGAGAATATTGTGTGCTGAGATTTAATGTGTTTTTAATAAATGAGGAACACTATTATCCATGGTTCTTGCTATACTACATTTTTAGATTGTATATGAAATGAATCACACCCTATCCTTCAAAACCATGGATTCAATCACAGCCTTTCGCTCATACCTTGGAGTGAATCACAGCCTCTCCCTCACATTATGGAGTGAATTACTGCCTCTCCCTTATACCAAGGAATAAATCAGTTTTTCTCTCACTGATGCACTTCATATATTGCAGGGTCTGGCAGGTAACCCTGGTCAGGCAGGCTACCCTGGGCAGCCAGGACAGCCAGGGCAGCGAGGTGATGTGGGTGACGTGGGATCTGAAGGCCCTGAAGGTCAGTAAAAGTCAAGAATCCTTGAAATGACTGCCATATATGAGTTACAATCATGATATTACAAATATTGATTGTGTTACACTGCAGGGAGCCCCAGTGAGAAAGGTGAACGTGGTGAACAAGGCAGAGAGGGGTGGCCAGGTAGGTTTGGCCGGCCAGGAGTTCCAGGCCAGAAAGGTCAGCCTGGCAACTTTGGCATTGATGGCCCACGAGGAGCTAAAGGATTCCCTGGAGAGGCTCTGCCAGGTCGGCCAGGTGCACCTGGAGATCAAGGTGAGTCATGTTGCTTCATTGTTTATGTCTGATGCTGCCTTGTCTGCTACTGTAACTCAATCTTCCATAAACCAACTCATAATACATATGCACAGTCCATTTCTTACTTCATGAAGCAGTTTTCCTATCTATACAGTGGGACTTCCACCCATAGCACAGTTTATTGGTTCTGGGAAAACAGTGCCATGCCAAAACTACATTATAGAGCAGACTTTCAATACAAATCACTCTAATTGGTTCTAGCCACTTCCCCAAACTCTAGTTTTTGTCACTTTTTCCATATTTTTTCCTAATTCATCCAGAAAACAAAAAAAATATCACATACCTAAATTTCAACACATTGGAAAAAACATGGAAAAATATTAAACTGAAAAAAATGAACAATTAGAAAATTAACAAAATTAAGTTGTTTCCAAAACTTGATGATGGACTTTGCAAGAGGATTCTGTAGTGGATGGTGTGTGGAAGGGTGTGTTTAAACCAAGTGGACAAGTGGAACTACCAAAACATGGCTTCTCAGTATTTATATGTGAGGATAGATATGATAGATGTTAAACAAGGAAAAGCCTTTTAAGGGGCAAGTTACACAACTACAGGATATAGTAAAAGAGTTGGTGGTTAGACTAAAAATGGTGGGAAAAGATGAGGTTATGAAAGCTAAAACTAAAATTTTGAGAAAAAAAACATAGAGACTTGAGGAGCAAAATTTGTGTTAATGAAAAGAAAATGGAAGACAATGAAGATAGAGTGAAAAAAAGTAAGTGAAAAGCAAAATCAGTGGAAAATACACCATGAACAACAGTAGGTTAATCTTAAGGGGATCATAGAAGAGTCAGCTAATGAAAGAGAACAAGATGTTATCAAGACTAGTTAAGGTAATTTAGAAAAAGAAAACTTGTTTAGAGATAAGTAGAAAAGAAGAAATGTCTTGTTGCCATTGGATTAAAGGAAAAATTTATGCCAGTTAGACACAAAAGAGAAGAATATGAAAAAAAAGTAAGTTGAGAAAGTAATGATGGAGATGAAGAATGATGAAAAGGAAGGCAAGAGCCTGAGTGATGAAAATGATGAAGTTTATAGACTTGAGAAATATGAAGAGAACAAAACATGTAAAAGATAAGATTAAAATCACAGGCAGGTACTGAGAGAATTCTGACAGGTTTTTGGAGGCTGGCAAGAAAAGAAGCCTATAAAAAAGATATTATGAGTCATGCTTGAACCCTGTAATTTACAATTAGATAAATGCAACAAGGTTGCATTTATTGCAAAGAGATCAAGAAAGATAAATATAGAAGAGACTGAGTAAAAACAGTCTTCTCCTCACAGTTATAGAAGTATGGAATGGACTGCAAAAAGAAATGGTTCATTCAGAGTCGGTAAGAGAATTAAAAGTCACACCTGCTAACAAGAGATACAAATACAGGACAGTACAAGTTTAGCTCTCCTCCTGTAAACTACAACTAGGTAAACATATACACATATGTAGTATATGGTACATTTTGTGTGCCCATCCCATTACTGCCTCAATAGGAAACATTACCCAGCCATTCCCTTGTATCCCCAGGATTGAGCGGTCCTCCAGGAAGGAATGGACTGCCAGGTTTGAATGGCCCGGCTGGTCAGATTGGAGAGAAGGGTTTCCAGAGAGGTCCTCCAGGATTCCAGGGCAGACCAGGAGTCATGGGGTGAGTGCATTGCTTGATGGAAATCCAATTAATCTTTTCATCACAGGAAGTATCCACATTCACATCTTTGTCTTTTCCTTTGAAAGACATGTAGAAAGGAAACATATAATGGAACACTTGAATAATCTTTTTTTGATGTTTTTGAAAGTTCAAGATTATAAAAGTTGAGGTTTACAGAAAAGGCACTCATGTATTCAAGTAATTATGACTCATTACAAAAGATAGTGTGAAATGTTTAGTTTCTATTGAATGTGCACAAAACTTGCCATGTAGAAATTAAAAGTAGCTGTCTTGTATAAGGGAGTTTAGCATTTTTCTTCATCATCAGCAGTTAAGAATGGTTTAATCATCAAGGTCACACTGTCACTTCCCTACTCGAACCCTGTATAATACAACTAGGTAAATACACACACACACACACACACACACACATGGGCAAGCCTCTTAATGTGTATTTAGCCCCTGTTCACCCACACAGCAGCAGCAAGTAGGTACGGGATGTAACTCGAGGGGTTGTGGCCTCGCTGTCCCGGTGTGTAGTGTGTGATGTGGTTTCAGCCCTACCCAAAGATCGGTCTACATGAGCTCTGGGCTCGCTCTGTAGGGTAAAGGCTGGCTGGGTGACCAGCAGGTGACCGCAACAGTGAATTACACACACACACACTGGCTGGCTGGCGATGGGTGCCGACGTCTGCTGGAGAGTGCTCCCAAACAGTGTTGGTGAAGGATAACAAGAGGACTCCTTGGCCTAGTAATGTATATACATGGGTGAGAGGGGGGCTTAAGTGTGTCCTGTTTCCATATAGTGACATTAGAAGAGAGAGTCAACAGAGATATGGATGAAAGACTGTATCAGGCTGGGCCCTCTAGCGGCCATGATAGAAGCTCTCCCCCGAACGTAAACAAACTTATAGGAGGCGGGGTTAGCGTGATAGAGACTCCAATGGAGTTGAGAAGACTAATGGAAAGTGATGGCAGAGATAAGGTGAATAGTAGATAGTGAACTGCATTGACAAGATTGACAAACAGGATCTGGTGGTACTAAAGGAAGATGATGATGGTGGAAGGATGAGAGGGCATTCATAGAGGATCAGAAAAAGACAATGTTTGAGAGACACTAAAAAGTACAGCTTTCCGCATAGAACAGTGGATGTTTGGAATGGATTATGTGAAGAGATTGTTACAGCAGCAAGTGTGCAGAAATTTAAGGAAATATTGGATATATATAGATATGGGGACAGGACAATATGAACCCTGCTCGAGCCCTGTATAATACAACTAGGTAAATACACACACACACACACACATTTTCTCATTATTTCTTTATTAAAATAACAAAGGATTGCAATAAAATAACACTATGTTTCACAAAACTTTGTGTGCATGATTCTTTGCATATGGAAGCTAGCACATGACTGACAAGAAACAAATGTGTTTTATGGTCAGTAGCAAGGCAATATTGCATGAATTTCTGAACAAGTGAAGGATTAGTTAGTTTTTCATGAAAAAAAATTGATTGAATACAATGTTGTATGATTAGCAAGGTTTCTAAATATTGGAATTTTACATTACTATCAGAATAATTTCTTCACTGTTCATTCTCAAATCCATCAGAAATTTCAAATGTTTGTGTTTTTGAGACAATTTTACCCCTTTTCTACTCAAAAGTAAAAATTTACTCTGCTAAACAAAGACTACCACATGTTCTTCTACACAGATATAATAGTTTGACAGTCACATCCTCAACTTCACCAAGTTTGACATCTACATCCACAGATCTCTAAATCATGATGTCTGAAACATGTGACGGAACAAAAAGCTTTAGTGTTTTTCAATTCATTTATTTCATCTGCTCTCCAGATCAAAAGGTGAGCAGGGTGAACAAGGATTTCCAGGTATCACACAACCCCCTGGCCAGCCAGGCCTCCCTGGAGATCCAGGTTTCCAAGGACTCCCAGGTCTGCCAGGAAGAAGGGGTGATGAAGGCATCAATGGGTTCCCAGGACTGCAGGGAAGACCTGGAAGTTTTGGCGCCAAGGTACACTGAGGCTTTGTCTGTTAATGCAAACTGAAACAAAAATCCTGCTCCAACTGCCACAAATCTTTGTGGATACTGAGGGCAGGCAGCGGCAGCAGAGAAGAAGCCTTTGTTTACTACCATGTGCTAGATTTTCAAGTACCAAATCAAACTTTTGCAATTGAGTATTGAAAATTTTGACTTTTGAGACATTTGAATATTGAGCCTCCAATGTATTCATATTATTTCTTAAAGTTATATGATACTTATTACACCTCTCTTTTTTTCTTAGATATAGAAACTTATACATAGCATGTGTATAGATCATGACTGAATATTATTCATTATTTCAGGGCCAGCAAGGAGACCCAGGATTTGAAGGTCGACCAGGAATTTCTGGTATTCCTGGGGAGAGAGGCGACCGTGGTGAAATTGGTGAGTGGGATGAAGCACTTTCACTTCTTCCAGGAAGAAAGAAAATGGCCCTAAGTTAGAAACACTCACATACAGGCTTGTCTCTTACATCTGTGCTGTTAGTTTAGTCTAGAAAGAGCTGTGTAAATGTAAAGTGTTAATGATATTTTCCTTTTAAGCAATATTTTTCATTTTTTGTAGGATGGGTACTGACCAAAGGCAACAAAAATTGCAATGAAGAAAGACCCAGTCAGGTGTTGGTCCCCATACAAGGTCAAAAGCATTAGTCAAAACCAGAGGATAAATTTCTTGTAATCTCCCTTTTAAAAGACTTCAAATCATAGGAAGGTAAAATTACAGAAGCAAGCAGTGAATTCTAGAGTTAACCAGAGAAAGAGATGAATGACTGAAAATACTGCTTAACTTTTGCATTAGAGATGGGCAGAGTAGAGGTGAGAGAAGGAAAAAGTTCTTCTGCAGTGAAGTTGTGGGAGGAGGGGAAGTATGCAGTTAGAAAGATTAGAAGATGAGTTTGCATAAAGATAGTGGTAAAAGATAGCAAGAGATGCAACATTGCAGCTGTGAGAAAAAGGCCAAAGACAGTTGGTCAGAGTAGAGTTGAAAAGACAAAAAGCTTTTGATTCCCCTCTATTTAAAAGAACATTATCAGTGGAGCCTCTCCATTCATGGACAGATAAGACCCTTGTACAGAGAAAAATTGCCCAAGATGTATCAGAATGTTTAACTTCATGTAGAAATTGTTTTAACTTAAGATGAGATGTAAGTTTATAATTTAGCTTACAAGTTTAGAACAGGCCAAGGATATTCAATGTAAAAGAGAGAGACAGTTGAATGCAAATGATAAAGAGGGGATAGTCATCTGGAAGTTGTGTCAAGTTGATAGCAGCTGAAATTGAGTTTTTGAGGCAAAAGGAGGAGTAGGTAGACATCTGCCAGAATTGTAATTTCTCTTAGTGAAGTCTAGAACACTGGCTCATGGGGTGCTGTGAACCTATCATTGAAGCCTGTTTGATTTAACTGAACATTTCCCTTTTGTGTCTCAGAACACATGGATGCAGTCACTGCCTGCCCTGTAAAGACAACTCTCTTTGCTCTTATACAACTACTTGCACTTAGTTGCTACACACCCACCCTTAATCCAAAATTTTAAATTGAATATGGTAATTTTTACATTAGTCTTGGAGTGCTTTTTGATGAGGGAATAAAAAGGTCCAAAGGTTGGATTGCTCTACTGATATTGATCCCCTCCTCACCTTTTTCTTCATTAATTTCTGAAACATTTGTGGTCTGAGATCAAATTTAATTTATAAAGCACCACCTGTCTTCTACTAAACCCCATACATATTTTGCTCACTGGAACACAGGTGTCTGGGGCAATAAGTAGTAGCCCCTTTTCTGTTTTCTCTTACTTTCTCTATCCTCAGTTTCATTTCAAAACTAGATGTTGTCTATAATATGTGCAATGACTTAAGTTACTCTCATTCCCACACTCTAGCCATGACTTTAGGGTCATTCTCTAACTAAATTAATCTGTGTTGTATACATGTCATCTAATTCCTCTAACAATAAAAAAAAATTTTGTTTACTTAACTTTCGAACTTCTGATTTTCTTTCCTTTTGTAGAGATCTCCATACTCAGATACTTCAATGTTCACCACAAACTTTAGCTTTCCTCATCCTTCATTGGCAATCCTAGTGAATTATTTTTTTGGCTAATTGGAAAACAATCAGTTATTTACTAATTTTCATTAACTACATTAGAATGAGTTGGCTATTATTTTTTTCAAGGACAAGAAAAGATAAACAAAATATGGCATGAATGTATTCCGTTTTCACACATTGTTAGTAATTATCTGACTGATAAGATTACTGTTCCTTTAGGTACCATTGGCACCTCTGGTTTCATGGGCAAGCCTGGACGTGATGGTGAGAAAGGAAGCAAGGGTGTAATTGGTGACAGTGGGCGGCGTGGTCTACCAGGATTGCCAGGTGACAGGGGTCCCTATGGAGATGCAGGCGAGGATGGCTTTCCAGGACTTCAGGGCCTACAAGGTGATAATCTGGCACTGTTGTATTAAGATTTGAAAGATCTGTTACTGCATGGTATCTTTGTTATACAGTGGTACAGGTCCTCCCTGCAATATGATTTATCATATACAATATATTTGCTGTGGCAAGTTGATGCCTCTTGCTGGGACTTACTTGGTATGGGAAGGGAGCCTATATGGAGATTTGCAAGGCATAACCACCAGGAATGGTGCCATAGGATAGGTGAGGTGACATACTCCCTAGCGTATGCCCCCATGACTGATCAATTGAGATACACTTGGGTCTCCTTTTAGGCACATTTGTCATAGGCATTTTGCCTTAAAGGTAGAAGTCACTCAAAAAATAATAGGAGAATAAAAATCTTTATAGGTGGAATGAATTCAACACAAGCAGACATAACATATTTCAAAGTGGCTGTTTTTTTTACTATTTTCACTTTGCAGGCGAATAAAATTTGTTGAAGGCACTTATGATGACTGATAGAAAGTCTATAAAAGATGTCTAAGAATTTACTAAAATCATATGATATAATCTAGAAATAATTTAGAAAAAGGTCACTATGTACGATGTGCAGCGCAAGTATTACTGGTATAGCAGGTCAGTTCACCTTGATGATGTACCCCAAGTTCATTCACCCTGTAAGTTGGAGCACATCTACTTATGGGGGAGTTGATGCGCCCCAACTCGCTCCACAACTAAGTTATTGCTCCCCAACTCACATGTACATACTACTGCATATAGCTACTACAGTACAGGGGAGATTCAAGAGTTGAACTTTTCAATATTCAAATGCAAATGTTTGATTCAATATGTGAAAAAATATCTACTATTCAAACATTTGCACACATGATTGTAAACAAAGGCTGCCTCCCCACTACCAGGCCCAAGTATCCACAAAGATTTGGGGTGGTTGGTGAGTGAAGCATGCTAGCTCACCTAAGAGTCTTCATTGGCTACTGTGATGTTATGAGGAAAGACAGCCAATCATAAGGCAGTATTACTCCAGAACTGAAAGAATCATACGAAATTGTTCACAAACTTTGATACAGCCTCACATACCCCCAGCTACTACTCACCACAGTCTGCACTCCTCACCATACTTCATCATAGCGAGTAGAGCCAATAATATTTCAAGAAGGCAGTAATTTCCTCACACCAAGACCTTAACCCTGGTGGAGGTGGGGTCACAGTGATGATTTACGGAAGAGTATCACTATTTGGTGTTGTCGATACCTGTGCAGACGGACAAAGATTTGGATCTTCAAGTCGCTGGTGATCCCTGTCTTATTCTGTGGTTGTGAGACATGGACACTGAACACCGACCTGAAGAGGTGAATTGATGTCTTTGGTACTAGATGCCTTCCCAGGATCAAGAGATACTGCTGGTATGACTTTGTGTCAAATCAACGATTGTTCCGTGAGACTGATTCGAGGCCTATTACTAGCATAGTCCGTCAGCACCAACTGCGGCTTTATGGGCATGTGGCGCGATACCCGGAAGCTGATCCTGCTTATCGGGTTGTTTCTGTAAGGGACAACCCGACTTGGAGGAGGACAAGGGGACGCTCACAGAACTCTTGGCTGCGGCAAGTCGATGCCTCCTGCTGGGAGTTACTCGGTATGGGAAGGGAGCCTGCATGGAGACTCACGAGGCGTGACCGCCAGGAGTGGTGCCGTAGGGTAGGCGAGGCAATGCGCCCCCCGGCATATGCCCCCCATGATTGATTGATTGATTGATCACTATTAAATGGTGCCATGGAATCAAGGTGATCCTCATGACACAAAGATGATATTCATTATAGAAGGCAGTAGAGGAGCAGAAACACAAATATTGTGGTGAAATCAACACACATGAAAAAAATCATAGAGACGATGAGATGATTTGTGTGAAAACATAGGAGACAAGTCAAAAAGAACAATGAAATAAATAGAAACTACACTGCATGAACATACAGGATCCATAAGCAATTAGAAGCTAAAGAAAGTATGGTTTTGTAATACAAAAAGTGAAGTTTTACATGGAATACTGAAGATACAGTAGAAGATAAGGAGGGAATTTCATCTGCAGCCAATCACTGAGAGTAACACCTGGTTCTTCTTGTGACTGTTACTCTTGGGATTGGTGACGGACAAATTGCATCCTCATCTTCTGAATTTTGTACTGAAAAAAAGTTCAGTACTTTTACCCACCCTAAACTTCATGCACCATTATTATATAACCATTGCTTTAAAAATGAATTCATAAAAATGAAAGCAGTCCAATCTGAAATGCTGTGACTGGTTTATAAGCATCAACGGATCAGCCCTCGGACTTAGTAATGCCATCTGTTGGCAAGGAATGAAACTAAGGTATGATCATTACTAATACTACTATTATTATCATCATTATCATTATTATTATTAAACTCCATGCAGTCTTATTTTATTGCTGGTATTATTGTATTATTAACGGTACTTTAAAAATAAATTTGTAAAAATGAAAGCAATCCAATCTGAAATGTTGTGACTTGCGTTTATAAACATCAACTGTTTATCAAAACATCAACATCATTGGTCTGACTTACCAATAATGCCATCTGTTAGCAAGGAATAAAACTATGGTATGATCATTACTAATACTATTATCATAATGATCATTATTATTATCATCATTAATATTCATTTTGTTATTATTGTTATTATTTTTTTCCTTTTTTTATTATTTCCTGCTATTGAGATGCCTTGTGTATGCTTATTGCTTGCTTGAACTGCTAAATTGGTTTCATACAGCTTTGTTTCTGCTTGTGTAATGTACAGTTAGACTATTTTAACAATATATACTTAAATACACTAAAAATATTTTTTCTTGAATCTGACCTGCTGAAATGGGGGCACATCTTATACACCCATGCCTCTTATATGTTGTCAAATATGGTAGCTAAGTTAAGTGTGGTTGACTTAATTGCTGAACTTAATTCTTTATATTTTCAAGTGTGCGTAGTCCCCTGGTATCATTTTCTTTATCCTCCTCATTTTTTATAACCACCATAACTTCATTTAAATAGCATCATTGATATCTCTTTTACATGCGCTTATTACACCTTGACATTGGCTGGATGAGTAAGGTGGTGTTTGCAGGTAAATACATGACATATTTTCTGCCATCAGCACTTACAAGCTTGTCAGCACTGGGATGGGCAGCTCTGGAAGTTTTATTTAGATATTGTGAAAGAAAGATCTGCATTACACTTAGATATAAAGCATCTCCATTTTCTTGGAGAGTTTTGGAATACAATTAGAACTAAAAATTGGAAATCTTTTTGCCCATTTTGTTGACATAGGAATATGATCCATGTAAATAATTCTTTTGTATGTTCAGATGCATTTTGTGTGTTTACTATGTACTTCTACATCAATCTGTGACCCATCAACATGGACTAAACCCTAATGTGGAATGTTTTGTCACCCAGGACCCCCTGGTGAGGTGGGTGATCCAGCTCCACCAGGTCCTCCCCCTAGGCCAAGAGGTTATCTCATCACCCGCCACTCCCAGGAGGTGAACACCCCATACTGTCCTGAAGGCACCACCCCCATATGGGATGGCTATTCCCTCCTACATGTGATGGGTAACCACCGTGCACATGGACAGGACCTGGGTATGGTTATTTATTTACTTGTGCATTGTATTTTGTTTTTTGTATTCTTTAAAGCTATTATTATTAAGATTTTATGACGTTTAATGGGTAAGGAGCTTCAAATTTCTGTAAATCATATATAAAACCACATGTCCTGGTGAAGGGTGAAAGCAAGGCAAGAATATATTAAGATCAATGCCAGCAGCTCACATTATATCACTCATCCAATGATGCAAAGTGTCTCGTGAAGCTACCCATATTGGAGACTTTGTGGTGAGGAAGAGGCCAGTGAGTGTCCCCCATAAACCCTTTGTGCATTTCAAATAGCACACACATAACCTCCTATCTGTGGGATAGGCTACAAAAATCAATTCTGACAGGTGGTCACTAGCTTGTGACGTCTTTAGTGGATCACTCATTCGGAAGAGACTCTGAGATCTAAGAAAGTCATATTCCTGACATCTAAAAACTCCAAACCCTGACCATGTTGACCCAAGAGCACCAACATCAAAATAGTTAATTTCCTGGATAACTGAATAAGGGACAACTCTTCATTGGACCAAAGACTTAAGCGATTGTAAGATCATCGCAACTTATCTGGTAAGTGTGCGATGATCGGAGTTCTTCCTGAGTTGTGATGCTCAGTAATGTGTGATCATGTGTCACTGATGGTGCAGCATCACAAACATTCAGATTTTATCCGCAGTTGGAGATGAGGAGGTGGAAACAACCACTAAAAGAACATTTACTTTGATGTGAAACTTCCGAGTCCCGATGAAGACTAAACAGGCCTCCCCTGGGTCCCTGCCTCCCTCTCATGCACTAAATACAGGAACAGATCGCGTAGTATTCCCCCCTCCCCCTCACTCCATCCCTATCCACTCCCATTCGATGCACAAACAGACTGAGTAGGCTGCCCACCCCCCCTCCCCCAACTCCCTCCCTCCTCTAGCCACTCACCATCCCCTCTCCCTCCTTCTCTCTCTCTCTCTCTCTCTCTCTCTCTCTCTCTCTCTCTCTCTCTCTCTCTCTCTCTCTCTCTCTCTCTCTCTCTCTCTTATCAAGTAGAATATATTCTTGCAGCATCATTTCCAACAAGAATTATTCCAAGAAAAGTATAAATTATTGTACAAAACTGCAAATTATTGTATTATTGTAGTTTGCGCAAATGACAATGATATTTAACAATTTATTCTTCATTGGTTGTTTAAAGTGTTAAATATATCTTCATTAGTAAATAAGTTTGCCAGTGACCAGAGTAGAAGGCTGCATTGACTGCGGTGGTAGGTAGGAAGTGACCAGGGTTGGGGGCTGGAGTAACCAAGGCAACTAGGGGCTGGAGTGACTTGAAAGCTGTTCCAGAGTCGCAATAGAGAGATGTTCATGACAGAAAACTGCAAGTGACATGCAACTGACATGGCTCAGTGCAGCCTATCTCATAGAAATGTTCACCATAGCAGAGCAAATTCGATGACATAGCTTTGTTGTATTAATCTGTGGGTGTTTGAATCTATGAGAGAACCCAACTTATACTTGCCAGACATTACATTGGAAATCCTCTTCCTTTTAAGTAAAATCAGTCTGAAGCAACTCTTCATGGAGGTTTCTTACAGTTTTTTAATACATATTAAGAGCAACATTACTTTATGCTTCAAGATGAAAGATGAGCATGTGTTTGATGAAATGGAAAAATTCACACCTCTCTTATAAAATCAATAGTTGTGACCTCATCCCATGCAAGAAGGGGAAAAAAACCATGGTTTTATATCATATCTGGGTTATACCCCTTAAGTTTTCTCTATTTACAGGTGCCTCAGGAAGTTGCCTCCGGAAGTTTAGTACAATGCCATATCTCTTCTGTAATCTCAACAACGTGTGTGACTTTGCCCAGCGGAATGACTATTCATACTGGCTATCCACCACTGAACCCATGCCCATGATGATGACGCCCATTGAAGGACCTGACATTGAGAAATACATATCCAAGTAGGCCAAAAAGAAGTATTATTTGTGGAGTTCTTACTGAGTATTTTTGGTGTGACCCTCATTTACTGCATGGCATTCTCTCATCTTCCACAGTTATCTAATGTATAAATTATAAGTAGCAAGATGTAAGATTTTCCAAACTGTATGAGGCATCATGAGTTGTGCCTTCTTTAAACTGAATATCTCAGCTTACCTCCCTTTTTGTAAGATTATGTTCCTCTACTACCAGGTGTGTGGTGTGTGAGGCACCATCTCTGGTCATTGCAGTCCACAGCCAGACACTTGATATTCCTGACTGTCCTGAGGGCTGGGATTCCCTTTGGATTGGATACTCATTTATCATGGTGGGTGCTTTATATTTTACTCATTTCCTTAAGGTATTCTTCATTGTGTACCCTATATTCAGAGGTGCTTGTATCCAGCATTGTAGGCTTTTAAACTCCTTCCATGAGGATTTATAAACACATTTTCCAAAGTCATTCTCATCTTTGGGCTTGAGCTTGAGCTTGATGTACAGGTGACCTGTGTTTGTAGGTCAAGCCTTTTTAACGGCTGATTCCTGTAAAAGAAAGAGAAAAAACAAGGGAGAAAAAAAAGACAAGGAAGGTGAAGATCAGCATATCTTCAATCCTACTAACCACTCCTCATACTCCACATTTTTTCAAGAAACATTTTCACGGCATCAATCATTCTTGCTGTGGTGTCCCCACACAGCCCCAACAGCAACACCATCCATTCCCTACCAGTCCTTTCAACCCTATCATTCTCTTCATACCCCATCTCAGCCAGAACTATCCTCATCATGTCCCTTCTCTCGCAGTCATACTTGTCACACTCCAGCAATACATGTTCCACCGTCTCATCCTCCCCCATGTCACACCTCTGGCACACCTTGCTACCTGACTCAGACCATCTATAGTTTCTTACATTCACATCCATACACTGTGCCCTGGCTCGAAAGAGAAGATCACTACCCAGGCTTCCATCATACCACCTTTCATACCCTGGTGTCCCTTTTTCCTTGTACAATTCTAAAGTGTCCTTTCTCTCCATCTCATTCCTCCATTTGTTCAGGCCTACACGTCTCACTTCTTGGTCTATCACTTTTTCCCACTTTCTCAAATCCAATTCATTCCCTTCCCCACTGTCATGCCGCATTCTCCATTCATACTCGCCCTGTCTTCTCTCACTCCGTCCATATGTCCATATGATTTGCATGTTACTCCTGTCTACCATTCTCATGCATCTCTTCATCCATCTACTGTTCCTTTCACTCCACAAATACACCTTCCGTGCCAGTCTTGTGTCTTCCATTCGTTCAAGTCTAACCTTGTATCTAAGAGTTGCTTTCATATATCTCTCCCTAAATGTGCTCCATCCCATGTCCCCTCTTAGTGCCTCTACAGCTGCATACCTAGGTGCATTCAGAGCCATTCTTGCCACTCTATTCTGTCCTACATCTAGCTTTTCTATCTCACTTTCATTCCATGGGACCACATTCATGCCATACATTACACTTGGAACAGCCACACTCTTCCATACTTCCCGCAACACATCATACTTGCATGCCCTCATCCTTGCTGCACTCCCCATTCGACCAACCCACTGATTCATCTGACTTATCTTTTCATGCTTCATTTTTTCGCAACCATCTACACTCATACATACCCCAAGGTACTTGTACTCACACGTTTGCTCAAGCTCATTTTCTCCCAGTCTCCATGTAATATTAACCTCATCCTGTGACCTATTTACAATCATCACTTTACTTTTTTCGCTACTAAATCTAACCCCAAAGTCTCTACCATACTGACCTACAATGTCTAACAGACTCTGGAGCTCATTTGCACTCTCACTCATAACAACCACATCATCAGCATACAGCAACAAGCCTAGCTTGTCAGTACCCACTTTCACTCCTGCATTTATTCTTCTCATTCTGACAGCTAATTCTTCTGTGAGAGTGAGAGTCCAGAAGATCTTGATCTTGCTAATATTGGTGGCTCAGGAGTAATCCTTTGCTAGGTCTTTGCATCAATGACAAGTTAGAAAAGGAGAAAAAGCAGAAAGATTAACAGTATCCTCCCAACTAATTGTTTTTACATGTCACATGCCAAATTCTCTCCTGTAATACCTTCAGTTTCAATCATACTTTTATTTATCTCTCTACAGTCCAAGCAGCACCACTATTAATTCCCTCTTTTTTCTTCCATTCATTGATATTGTGGCCTTACTCAGTCTCAATCACTTGTGTCATCTTTCTCCTCTATCTTTCATCTTACGCTCTAGTACCGCATGCTCCACTGTCTCATCCTCTCTCATGCCACACAATTGGCACATTTTGCTGTGGAATTTAGACCATTTGTAATTTCTAGCATTCAGATCAATAAAATATACCTTAGCTTAGAAGAGATAACCACCAAGGCTTCCGTCATACCATCTTTTATATAATGTGGCTTCTTCCTTCTTGAAAGAATGAAATGGAATGAAAGAGCAGTCTGGAGTACAAGAAGGAAGAGGCCAGAGTGCTCTTTCATTCCATTTCATACTTTCAATCCCACATACTTCACTTCACTTACTCTTTCATTTTATTACATCCCATTCAGTTCTCTCTTTGCCTCCTTGTCACAACCACTTCAAGCTCATTTTGATTTTTCTCAGTCAGTCTATGCTCCTTATAACTTGTAATCCATTTTTATGTAATTTTTCATGCACTTCTTCCCCCCATTGCTTCCACTCTAAATCCAAAGATACATCTTTCTTGCTATTTTTGCATCATCCATTCCCTCCACTCTAATAAGTGTTGCTTTTGTGAGTCTTCTCCTAAACATATCCCATACCATATCACAAAATTTTTACTGCTATATACCCAAGTGCATTCTTTGCCATCCTTACTATGCTAATGTGCTCCATTTCTATCTTAACAATATCACTTTCATTCTATGTTATCACATTCATACCATTCTTATATTTATTGAGAATATCTTTTCTTATTCTGACTTCTCTGTAAATAGTAAGTATGTATTAGTTTTATGCTTTTTTTTCTCTCCAATTGTTTAATTGCCTAACTATATAATTTTCTTTATATTTTACCACTCATCTTCATCATACCATACAGTTTCTATACATATTCCAAAATTCCTAAAATGCTGTTACTTCTCTTTCACTTCCTCCTTTTGCAAAATGATGCCTCAGTAATTTTTTTCTTTGTTCCTTTTCAATTTTCTCAATTCTTAAATTCATTAACCTTCACTAATTATATTAGGACTCTTTTGTTTCATTAAATAACCACACTGCTGTGGTACAGTGAAACCATAAGGATTCAAACCCAAGTGCATAGGTTCAAATCCTGGCCATAGTCCAATGTTAGGAGGGACTTCCATCAGGGTAACCATTCCCAAACATGTGGGCTTTCAGATAGGTTTCCTTTGATTAGTAAATTCTAATAAAAGCCTACGTCCTTAAAGTAGAAAAAAAACATACACAAGCATACCCATCTCACAGAATCTCTGGAACTACCTTCAGAAAGCACACCACCATTTCACTTCTTTTCTTAGATTCACTGGAAAACAAAATACATGAAAACCTCTGCTATATAACATACTTTTAATCAATTAACAAAGCTACAAGTAACACCATTTCTTGGTCCTACAGCACACAGATTCAGGAGCGGAAGGATCTGGCCAGTCCCTCATCTCTCCTGGGTCATGCCTTGAGGACTTCCGCTCCAATCCATTCATTGAGTGCACAGGTCACGGCCGCTGCAACCTTTTCCCCTCTGCTTTCTCTTACTGGCTGGCTACCATTGAGCTGGAGCAACAATTCCAAAAGCCTCGCCAACAGACACTGAAGGCTGGAAACCTGAAGTCACGAGTGAGTCGCTGCAACACTTGCATGAAGCGACGGAGAGGTCCCATCCTTCCCCCACCAGTCACTCCCCCTCCCAATTACAGGACTGACGTGTATCGTCCTCGTCCTGATCCATATCCTGATAGACGTCCTTTCCCATTCCCCAATGTAAGTGATCGCCGTAGTGACACATACTTGTTTGGAGGTTAAGTTATTGTATAAATGTAGTAACAAAGACTCATCTTAATGGCTAAGTTGAATATTGATTACTGAATGCTTCAGTAGTGGAAGAGCAAAACTGCATGCTTATAGCAGCATCATGTGTATGTGTAGTACTGAGAGTATGTGCCAAGTTTTGATCATTGTGATTTTAATAATTGCTTCACTCTTTGACAAGATTTAAGTCATTATGTTAGTTATATAATTTTGTTGGATATAATAATTCATTCATGAAGTGCTATTTTAGTTAGATCATAATTGTTGCAAAGTTTTTCACATGCCTATTTATACCTATAGAGTTGTATAATTAGGTAGTTCTTTCCCTCAAAATTTGATAGCTCATGAATAGATAACAATAGTCTCTGTTATATCAGTTCATCCTGCCAGTACCCTCCACCTGCTGCTGTGTCTACCACAGGAGGGTGCAGGCAGGACAACACTGCAAGTGTTATATAGGTCAAGATACTTTGTATCTAGAGCTATAATTTCTACTCACTGCCATATTGTGTATGATACCAGTGTAAATGTGTTAACTTTTCTACCTTTAAGAGAGAAAATATTGTACATAACAGATTTTTAAGTAATGCAACCAAAATTTTTGTAACAGTTCATAATCTATTATTTTTCTTATGAAGAAGAGGAAAAATTAGAAAATAAATAAATTCAGACATTATTTACTCCTCCAAGGTTTTATTTACACTTACTATTATAAACCATCAAATGTTAATATTCAACACCTTATTGAAAAAAAACAAGATACATTTTTGCAGTAAGAAATGAAGGACAATTTAAAACAGGCAATGTATCCAAGGTAAGTGCATACTTATTTTCATTGCTTTCACATGGGCTGTCTATCAGCAGACTACCAACAACATGTAAAAAATTTATCATTTAATATCCATATGTAGACATAATAAAGTGTTTAAAGTGAACTGTGTGGAAGTTACGCGCCCCCCTGTACTAAAATAAACACAAGAGCAGAGATAATAAAACGTCACTTTTATTTAAAACATAATAGTGGCCCCCTAAAACCTTTCATACTCCTCCCTTTTTTTTTTTTTTTTTTTTTTTTTTCTGTGTTAAGGTAAGATTTATAAGTGTTACGTAGGTTACAGTGTAACCTACGTAACACTTATAAATCTTACCTTAAGCATTCTTCATCAGTGCCTTTGATCAGAAATACAAGGTCATTTTTCAAGAAATATTCAATGTTTCAAGGAATGATTATGCATTGATATCAACTATAAAGCCAATAAGCACAATGTTATAACTTGATTACTATATGCTAGTGTAAGTCATAACTGTCAGTCAAAAAGGTATATTGTAGCGGAGTTGTTTGACATAGGTATAAACACACGAAGATTAATTACATCATCATTGATCATATCACATAGTAGTAATTAGTGTTTACTTCTCTTCTGCTGATGATATATGCAGAACTCTGCCTTACTTTGGTTTAACTTAATGGATCTCACAGAAGATGAACTGCTAATGAAATTCTTGAAATAATGTTTAAAAGAAAACTGACACAAGGCACACTTAAGATTTTCGGCAAAGTTAGAGATGGATAACTGAAAAACTGACACTGTAGTACACATTATCATCCCGTTGGAAAGTTTTGCCCGCCGACCTGTTGCAAAGGTAATTTCGCCGACCAGCGAGCTGCTGAACTTCTCAATAGTTGGTATCGTTAAATGATTTTGTCATGTGGGCGGGAATGCTCTAGGTACTACTACTCTAGAATTAGTGTCCCACGCCTATCTCGATAATAGCTGTGGCACAGTGCAGTATATGTAAGATACTTACCGTTTCTTTAGGGTTTGGGGAGTGCAATGTCTAACGGAGGTCGCAACAATACCTTGAAAAATAACACATCGCTCCAGAATCTCAAGGGTTTGGGGGGAGGAGGCTTATATCAGAGTTTTAAAAATTTTGGGAAATTTCCTTATGAATCAAGTATTCTGACTTTGGCTACATTTAGGAATTTAATTAGGTTTAGGTTAGGTTAATTTTTTTAGGGGGGGGAGGCTAGAATGAGTGTCTGGCTTTTGGAACTTCATTAGGTTATGTTAACTTAAGATAATTTGCCCTCTCTGGCTAAATTTTGTGAAATTTCCCTAGATTTTTAAAACTCCATTTGTCACTCATATATGCCTCCTCCCCCCCAAAAAAAACGATTCCCCACAGTCCCCCAAGCTTGCTTGAGGGATTGGGAGAGGGGTGAAAGGGATGGAGTAGTATTTCTAGACAAATACCAAAAAATTACATCAGGGGTTATATTTTTATGCCTAGAAAACTAAACAACCACTCCTGCCTTTGAGAAACTATTGTGAAAATTCCCTAGATATAGTGAAATATCCCTCAACTTTGGGAAAATCCATAGATTTGTGTTCTTTGCACATACAACCATTGATGCATTCTGATTACACCAAAGGTATGCTAACATCTAACCTACTCTAACCTATCAAAAGTCCACAGATGGATTTTTATCATGTTTTTTTTTTGGGGGGGGGGGTTATTTCCTGATCTCAGGAGAGGGGTCTAGGCTAAAACTTTAAATAATCATAAGTACTAAATGAGTAATTTCCCATAGAAAGTGTATAGAAGAAAAGTGTTTTAGAAAAATTTATACTTCTCACTTTCTTTGTGGCACTTAGACTGAGTTTTCTCCACCAATATTGAAAAACCATTGATGCATTCTAATTGAACCTAACCAAAGATAGATGACACCTAACTTACCTATTGAAAACCCAATGGTGCATTCTAATTAAACTAAACCTAAGGTAACACCCAATCTATTTCTAACCTATTGAATAGCCACCTTATTCAATGGAAGAACACCGTGTGCTCTCGACATATCATGAGTAGCATGATCTTTTCCATAGCAGTCAGCTATAAACTTGAAGTAATTCACTGTGTAACCAGCGGAAATTTCCATATTTTACTTCTGCTTTATTTTTGGTATTCCATGCAAAATTTCACTTTTTGTGTTACAAAACTATGCTTTCTTTAGCTTCTTATTGCAGTTCTTTAGCTTCTTAGTACAGTTTATATTCATTTCATTGTTCTTTCTGACTTGTCCCTCACATTCACCAAAAATCATTTCATTGCTTCTATGAATCTTTTCATGTGTGTTGCTTTCACTACATTGTTTGTGTTTCTGCTTTTCCACAGCTTTCTATGATTGATATCATCTTTGTATATATATTCAATATTGTCACGAAGATCATCTTGACTCTGTGGCACCGAGGGATAGTGATACTCTGCCTGAAATCTATATATATTCAATATTGTCACGAAGATCATCTTGACTCTGTGGCACCGAGGGATAGTGATACTCTGCCTGAAATCATCACCTGTGACGCTACACCACCTCCACCAGGGTTAAGATCTTGGTATCGGGGAATCATTGTCTCCTTGTTATATTATGGGGTTCACTAGCCATGATGAAAGCACTATGGGGAGTGCTGACTGTGGTGAGTAGTACCTGTGGGCATGTGGCACTGTATCAAAGTTTGTGGACAATTTCATGATTTCCTCAGGCTTGGATTAATGCCTTTCTTCACTATATCACAGTAGTGATGCCAATGAACACAATTAGGTGAGGAGTATTCTTCATTCACCAACCATTGCAAATTTTTGTGGATGCCAGGGGCGGGCACTGGCGGCGGTAGCGGACATTTGGCATGTGTAGACATTGTGTGTATTTATTCAGTTGTATTATACAGGGTTCGAGCGGAGCTCATAGTGTCATGTCTCCATATCTCCATATATCCAACATTTCCTTGAGTTTATGTATATTTGTTGCTGTAACAACCTCCTCTTTTAAACGGTTCCAAGTGTCCACAATTCTATGTGGAAAACTGTACTTTTTTGTGTCCTCTAAACACACTCCTTTTGATCTTCCTTAAGTGTCCTCTCATCTGTCTAGTTTCTTCCTCCATCATCACCAGGTTTTGCTTGTCCAGCTTTTCAATGTCATTCACTATCTTATATAGAGTTATTAGATCTCTCTCTTTTTTATCTTGCAGAGTTGGCAGTCTCATTTCTTTTAATCTGTCGTCATATGTTAGTTCTCTTAATTCTGGTATCATTTTTGTTGCTATTTTTTGGATCCTTTCTAATTTCTTTATATCCTTTTTCATATTAAGTGACCACACCACTACTGCGTATTTCAACCTCATACGTATCATACTGGTTAGAATTTTTTTTCATCATAATCTAATCCATGCAATGGAAAGGCATCTTCATATTGGTTAATATTCTATATGTTGATCCAAATTGTTAATTAATGTGCCATTCTGGACTCAGTGTATCTTGTATTGCCACCTCTAGATCTTTTTCTTCCTTGGCCTTAAGTATTACTGCCTGTCCCATCTTGTACCTCCATTTTGGCCTTCATTTGCTTTTATCTAGCTCCATCACGTGACATTTCTTTGCATTAAAATCCATTTTCTACCTCTTATCCATTCATCAATCTTGTCTATATCCCCTTGTAGCTCTCAACAGTCATCAGTGTTTTTAACAACTCTCATTTATTTGGCATCATCTGCAAACAGATTCATGTAGCTGGTCACACCACACTGCATATCATTTATTTATATCTGGAACACTATGGGTGCTAGGACTGATCCCTGCAGTACTACACTTGTTACATTCCTCCAACTTGAAGTTGCTTCCCTGATCACAGTTCTCATTTCTCTATCTTTCAAATAATCCTCCATCCATTCTAATACTTTCTTTCTCAGCCCACCTATGTGTTTCAGTTTCCATAAGAGTCTCTTGTGTGGAACTCTTTCAAATGATTTTTTTGATATCTAGGTAGATAGCATCCACCTACCCATCTCTGATTTTGATTCCTTCAGTTACTCGTGTATAGAAACTTAGTAGGTTTATGTCACATGATTTTCCTTGTCTGAATCAAATTGCCTATTATTGTATATGCCGGAGTATAGGACGAGTTTTTTTGTCAATTTTGTGACTCCTAAATCAAGGAGTCGTCTTATATACCGGTAATGAAACAAACTTATAACCCTGTGGTGACCATTAATTAAGCCACTTTACCTTGAAATTCATTCTGCAGGCACACACATGCATATATTGTTTACTGTGTGTGCCTTGCCTTGCTTGTTTTGGGTGAGCTTTGACTCCTGCCTTTGAATGCTGAACATCAGACTTGCTAGCATCATCTCGTAGGATCCCAAAATGGAACTCAATAAAATACCTGTTAAATTTCAAACTCAGGTATATCCTAAATTAATTATAAAATTTTTGCATGGTTTACATCTTACAAATCAGAATAGTGATTATTACTGTTTCTAACTACACAAGTATGATGCTTAACTTTGAAATATCACAGAAACACAGTGAAAATAATCAGAAAGCATAGCCCTCAACAAGGATCAAATCTTTGTCATGATGATTATGGTAACTTGCTTTATTTCATGTTACTGTTAAGAATATAAAGAGACATTTAAATTCATAACTTTTATGAATGTTTTAATTCTCTTCTTTTCCAGTTGGCACTGTAGAAGATGTCATGTTGAAAAAAGGTCAACATTTATGGTCACGCTTGTTTGGCCGTTATTTATGGATAACTAACACTGTGACTTCTGGCGGTATGTTGGCCATTGGTGATGCCATTCAGCAGCAGCTAGAGCATGCCAGAGGTGTGGGGACGAAACACAAGTATGATGTTGAAAGGACTGGCAGATTATTTCTGGTCGGAATGAGTCAGGGACCCCCACACCATGTCTTCTACATCTGGCTTGACAAAGTGAGGAATACACTACTCATTATAATGTAGCCTCACAATAATAGTTACTGCAAGATGTAAATCATGATTATTTGTTTTATTACTTTAGTGTTATTTAGAGTATTTACAATATGAAATTTGATCAACTTTGTATGAATATTTTTCTGTAATTTTGGGTCATAGTTATTATTCATTTAAATTTCCCTTGATATGGAGGTGCTGCCACAGAAGACTGGGAAAGTGATTTTCAAAAAAATCATGGCAGACCAGTTCCTTGCAGCACCTTTCTTTGCAGTTACCTTCTTCCTTGCAGCTGGACTGCTTGAGGGACACACATTAACTGAATCCTGGAAGGAATTTAAGAGGAAATTTCCTGCAGTTTATGCTGTAAGTTATATAAAATGAACATTAAAGTTTGTACAGTAAAACTCTGTTAATCTGATAGGCATGGGAACAGGAGTGTGTTTGATTTATCAATTTCATGAGATTATCAGGGTGTATCCATGAAAATCCCACAATGCTAGGATCTCCATCTAATTTCTGACACTTTTTGGTTTCACACATCCAATAATTTTCTCTTGTTGCTTATGTTTCTCTAGTGAGGCATGCAGTGAATTGATTGATGTTCTATATCATATGAATATTTTTCAAGTCATAACTCATCATCCCTAACAATCTTTTGAGGACCTATTTTGGGGTTTTTGAGTAAAGGAGCATTGAATCCAATAATGTGCAATGCAGGAGAGGTAAAAAATAAACAAAATTGCATAGAGATTCATTACTGTACAGGTATCTCTTGTTTTATGCGCGTTTGCTTTACACATTTTTTTATTTACTCGAGATCCAAAATCCCGAAAAAAATACACACACACACGTGCACACAGTACATTATGTACAGGTACCTCTCATTTTACGCTTGTTCGTTTTATGTGATTTGGAATTTATGTGGGGTCCAAAATCCCCCTAAAAATATATAATTTAGGTACGTTCTTTTAACTTGTACACTCTTCCCTCTGCTATTGCGGGTTTGGCTATAGCGATTAGCTGCTATCACGCATATCTAAAAAGCTCACCCTTGACTACTATAGCGCATTTTCACTCTCCAGACATGGCCCAGTCTGTATTAGTCTGTAAAAACGAGGGCTGACTATATATATATATATATATATATATATATATATATATATATATATATATATATATATATATATATATATATATATATATATATATATATATATCATTCAATTTATGTTGTTTTTGTTTTCCACAACCTCTTCAAGAACACATCTCTCACATAAATCGAGAGGTACCTGTACAGCATTGTTATGGATTATATTATGGACTAGGGGAGTGTTAGTTGCAGCATCTATTTCCACCCCTCACCACATGGATGCATCTGACATCTGGTTTGAATTTGTGCAAAGACCTAATTTTTCATCCTACACTAAAAAATTTGGACTTTTGACAAATTGGTATTATTGATGTTACTATGTAGTAAGAAAAGGAGTTATTAGTATGATTCTTTAAATTTTATTTCCCTAGTTTGACTGGTTTCTCTGGCCGCCAGCACAGGCCATCAACTTTTATTTGGTGCCAGCCCCCTACCGAGTACTCTACATTAATGTTGTTACGGTGATCTGGGATGTCTTTCTTTCTTATATGAAGCACAAGGTAAATAACACAGGTTTTGTTTTATTCAGCATTTTTGTCAGAAACAATGTTGCAAAATGTGAGCTATCTTAACTCAAATTTTTCCTTTTTCTTATCTTACTATTTTAATTGTAAATTTCTCTTTTTATTTCTTAGGACCAGATAGCAGAAATCGTGAGAGATGAACACAAGAGCACTCAATGGTAAAATCATGGTGGAAAATATGACAATTTTACTCAGGGATGTCCAAAACTGAGTTATGGAGGCTAAATGTTTTATAAATCTTCATATTTAGTTGAATTTGAGTACACATGAATATATCACCATCAGATGGCATTAATTAATCTGAAAATAAATGCACCAAAGATGATGTAGATACTTTCTATTTTGGGTAGTCATACTAATTATATTATATATGGATGCTCATAAACCAATGCTGATAATATTATTTCCAATAATGCATTAATTTAAAGAGTTTATCATATTATGGAAGGGAAGAGTAGGAAACCAATTAATAAGTTATGAGAAATTTTTATTTACTCCCCCCTCTCAAATTTCATGCCTGCCTGGTACCGTACCATAGGTATAGGGCTAAACTCAAGGATTATGAAACTTGTGGTATTGAAAACACTGTAAAAATGCTCAATCATTCCATGCTGTTAAGAAACTGACTTCTCCCATCCCCCTTTGTTCCTTTATCTCAAAATACACCTTTAAATTGATGGTTGTGTTGAATTTTCAGTGAATAAACCTATTGTAAAGACAAAAACATGGAAAACATTTTATTAAAAAGGAGAAAAGAAATTACAGTGGAACTTCGCACCTCGAATGCCTCAGATATTGAACAGTTTGAACATTGAGCAAAAAATTTTTTTTAATTTTGCTTGGGAGAATAAACAAGCTTTGGACCTCGAACTCAAATGTAGCAAAATTAAAGGAATCCCTCATGCACCTCTACCATGTTTGACTCTGTAAAAGCCTCCTCTTCTGTGAATACAGATTTGAAACTCATTCATAAATCCACTTCACTCTTATGCTGTTTGATATGTTTTATCTCCCTTTACTATTTTACCTATGGTCTCTTTGCACCTCATTAATATACTTATAGAAGAGCTTGAGTTCATTTTCACACTTCTTTACCACATCCTTTTCAAAAGTTATTTCTTCTTCTCTTCTTATTTTGACATATTCATTTCTTGCTTCCTTGTATTGCTCCCTGTTGTTTTCATTTCTCTGCTCCTTTAGTTTCCTCCAAGGTTTGCCCTTTGCCCACTTTGCTTCTGCACATCTGGCATTATACCACATGTGTTTGCTACTCCTTACTTTGTATCTTGGTATGTACCTTTCCACACCTTCATTATGTTTCCTTAGCAATGTTTCACATTTCACCTGTGGTGTTTTACCCCTCATGATACTTCCCCAGTCTGTACTTCCAAAATATTTACAGAAGTCTTCAAAGTTGGCCCTTGCATAATTTAATCTTTCATTTTTGTAATCTTCTCTTCTTAGCATTGCCCACTCTTGCAATTTGATTTCTATCAAGACATGATCACTTCTCCCCACTGGGCTTAGGTACTTAATGACGGGACTTTTTTTTCTTTTCTTTTCTTTTTTCTTTTTTTTTAATACCAGGTCTGACACTGATGGTTTTTCCTCTCCTCTGAGCCTTGTGAATTCCTCCACCCATTGATGGATTGTGTTCTCCATGGCTAATCTCCATTAAACATCACAGGAAAACTGTGTGGCTGTAATTACCTGACACTATATAATTATTTCAGTTTTGGGGACATGCATGGTAGCTGACAGTGCAAATTGTGTACGAACTGAAAATTAATAAGTCTTATGAACTTCCTGTAATGCAATTCACAAATGGCATCCTAAGTCTGCCATTTTGGATATTATCTCATTAGCTCCGTTTCACTTTTCTGGTGATAGATGGCATTGACATTTTTCCCAAAGCCAATAGCAACGCTTTATATATACATTCACACTCAAGGGACACAGCTAATCAGTGACTAGTGTAAACAGATATTGTGTCATAGAGATGCTGGCCTACTTCAAGTACGGAAGGTATGCCTGTCATGGTGCTGGAAGTACTTGAGAGGAGAAGAGAAGTAATGGAGAAGATAGCTGTCACCAAGGAAACCAAGAAAAATCCATGGGGTTCAAAATGCCTAGAATGATGAGATGTAACTCATGATTAGGGTGAGAAATACCACAGCGAGATGGGCAACTCTTGACATATTTGTAATAAAAAGCTGAACAAAATATTAAAGACAAGAGTGTGCTTAAGCCTATATTAATCTATATTCTTGTTTGTATACTCTATTATTTTTACATTTGCGATCCACTACGTACTCCTAAGTCTTTGGCCAGTGGGTGATGGCAAGGTCCACCTTCCTCCTTTTTTGTATTTTCTTTTTAAATCTAACAATAAATGTATCAGTCAATCAATCATACACTAATCCTAATCTCAAGAACATCAAATTGGCCATTTATCATATTTTCATGTGAAATTTAGAAGAATTTGCTTATCGTTTGGCCTATCTTACTGATCAGTGAGCACCTCCATATATATATATATATATATATATATATATATATATATATATATATATATATATATATATATATATATATATATATATATATATATATAAACAAAATACGATGAATGAATAAATGAAAATAAAATGAATAAGTGAATTAAATGAAATAAGATAAAAAAACAATGAAATTGTTATTCATTAATCTACATGCTTTGGAAAGACGAAGAAAATTTATATTTTATTATCTTATGGTATACGAAATCTCTCTCTCTCTCTCTCTCTCTCTCTCTCTCTCTCTCTCTCTCTCTCTCTCTCTCTCTCTTACCGAGTGGTGTTGTGGTTAGCACGCTCGGCTCACAACCGAGAGGGCCCGGGTTCGAGTCCCGGGTGCGGCGAGGCAAATGGGCAAGTCTCTTAATGTGTATTTAGCCCCTGTTCACCCACACAGCAGCAGCAAGTAGGTACGGGATGTAACTCGAGGGGTTGTGGCCTCGCTGTCCTGATGTGTAGTGTGTGGTGTGGTTTCAGCCCTACCCGAAGATCGGTCTACATGAGCTCTGGGCTCGCTCCGTAGGGAAAGGCTGGCTGGGTGACCAGAAGACGACTATGGTGATTAACACAGTGATAGCGGAGGAAGCATTGACTCGACACATTACTAAGGACCAGCCAAGTCCTACAGAACATACACAAGAGTAGTAATAGTAGTAGTACACAGTGTGTGTGTGTGTGTGTGTGTGGCGCTGAGTGCTATATGTTAGCGACAAAATTTCGCTCCTGCAACCCTTTTAGGAAGGTGCCATCGTGGGTTCCAATAATACACTGCAGATATATCTTGTATATATGTATATATAAACATATACGCTTTCACTCACCTAGTGAAGTGTAAGAAAAAATATGGCTGATTATTGATTATTTTCCAGCGTTAAATATACGTATAAATAGTGGTATGGGCATAAATAGAAAGTTACCGAAATAGTTTTACAATGAGAAGATGCAATACGGTGGGAGGAGCCGCGGCGGGCGGCAGCTGTTCTCAGTGGTGGCCCGAGACTCGAAGATGGCGGACACTAAGGGCGGTCTCTTTGCTAAAACCGTCCAGAAACATGCTGGTCGGGCGAAGGAAAAGGTAAGTGTTGGTGTGAGGACATATAATGAGGCGACTTGCATGGAAGAACAGTGGTAGGCGAGGTATGACGCCTGGTGCCACAGGGAAGAAATTACTAAGGCGGCTGGTGATTGTGGTGGTGGTGGCGGGCCAGGAGCAGCTGGTGGGGGAGTGACCGGGGCAGCCTTACTTGGTCATGGTTGCGGCGGTGTCGGATGTTGGCGGCTGGTCAGGCCTCCTGCTGTTCCTGCCTCGCCAGGGCGGCCACGACTCCAGTCCTGTAGCAGACCGCCTTGCAGGACACCAACTTCCTCGCGGTAAAGTCATTGCGCGCTTGCACCCCCTCACGTCATTTTCGGCGGATTATATTTTATATCGTTAATAGTCTGCCGCGGCCCTGAGCTATTAGGGACCCTCTAACTCTTGTGGACTCCACACCACGGTGGTGGTGACGGTTACTATTAAGATAGGTAAGCAGGTGGGCAGGCAAAGAAGAAGGATGAGATAGGCAGAGGAAATAAGCTGGTTGACATAACCCAGAAGAGAAAAGAGTCAGGCAGTAAGAGGGGAAATGTTGGAAGGTAGGTAGGCAGGCAGGAGGAACAGGGAAATGGTATATAGGACGGGCGAAGAGATAAGCTTATAGATGCGCGGTCAGGAAGAGTAAATATGTACATATATTGGCAGACAGTAAGTTGTACTGTATTAGTGTGTGTGTGTGTGTGTGTGTGTGCGCGTGCGTGCGCGTGCGTGCGTGCGTGCGTGCGTGCTTATGACCTTCCTAATGTTGTCATTCTTCATGTCTTTATAATGATGATGGTGGTGGTGGTGATGCAATAGAGGTTATATAGAAGAAAGGCGCATGGAAGTAATTGTGATATTGGTTATTGTGAAGGCGGTGGTATGGTTAGCATATATCAATGTTACAGTCTTTCATCTCCGAAACACGTGTGTATTCACCAAGGACTCGTCACCAGCTAACCTGTAACCCATATCTGTTACCCTCTCATTACTGCCGATCTTAGGGTAAGGCTGTGACCTCACACAACACATGTCCCTGGTCAGAGGACACAGTAACTGCCTCGCTTGTCAGCGGAAAAGTCCCAGAATTGTCCTGTCTGTGGTGGGGTTCCAACCTATGGCAGCCGAAGAGAGTGTTAACTATTCAGTTGCTCACTGCTTATTACCTCCTTGCTTCTTACCCTTATTCACCGTTGTGAGAGAGAGAGAGAGAGAGAGAGAGAGAGAGAGAGAGAGAGAGAGAGAGAGAGAGAGAGAGAGGCGGTTCTCGTGTTTCAAAGAAATATAGCGAGAAGATATGCCAGAAATGCCCCTTAGTCTAAAAGAGCTGCCTGGTGACGCCTGCTGCTGCTGTCACGGGCAGGGGGCGTGGTGGCGCGGACAGTGTAGGTGGGGGAGAGGGGGGGGGAAGAGAGGGATGGCTTTATTTTAGGGGGCCGGCGAGGTGGTGAAGAGGACTTGTTAGCTTGACTGGAGGAGGAACAGGGACCAGGAGCAGGGCAAGGTTGTTGGAATGCTTGTTTTTGGGTTGTTAGGGTGTTCGGGAAATGGAGGAAGGAGTAACCAAATATGTTTTGTTGTTTGATTATTTGTACCTTGGTTATTGTTACTGTGTGTGTGGGAGGGTTTAAGAGAGGCGGGGTGATAAGTTAGAGCGCGAGCGCGCGCGCGCGTACACACACACACACACACACACACACACACACACACACACACACACACACACACACACACACACACACACACACACACCTGTTATCAGTAAGTAATCCACCATCAAACATTGGACCTTGTCATTATGCTATTGTTTAGGAAGTGGGTAGAGAGAGAGAGAGAGAGAGAGAGAGAGAGAGAGAGAGAGAGAGAGAGAGAGAGAGAGAGAGAGACGAGAGAGAGAGAGAGAGAGAGAGAGAGAGAGAGAGAGAGAGAGAGAGAGAGAGAGAGTTTATTTAAAAACTATATGTGTGTGTGTGTGTGTGTGTGTGTGTTTGTGTGTGTGTGTGTGTTATCCTCTTCCTTTGCTCCTCCCCGTCTCTTCTAACTCGTGCTACGTTCATCTTAGCCATTCTGTCTTATAAACAGCCAGTAGCAGTGTGAAATCAATTGGTATTCCAACTTGTATCATCTGACTAAGCAAGCAAATCAGGGAGAGAGGAAGGGTGAGAGTAGAATGAGAACTAAGCAATTGAGAAGCAAAGGATGGATGAAGTAAATGAGACTAGGAATGAAAGGAGGGAGAAAAAAGGATGTAAAAGGAGAAACAGAATGAGAACAGAAAAGAAAGGGACATCTGTAGGAAAGAAGGTAGAGAAGATAGGAGAAAAATATGGAAAAAATAGGAAAATAGATATCAGAGGAAGGGAATGGAGAAAAGAAATTTAAAGAAGATAGAGGAGAGATAAGGTCGAATGAATGGAGAGTGAAAGGTTAATTGAGCAGAGAGAGTGTTATTAGGTGTTCAACGGAAAATTAAGTTTGTATTACTCCTTAGTGATTGTAAAGAGAAAAACACGAACAGGAAGTTGTAATTCATTGTTTTTACTTGTCTTGTAATGTGTGCATTTCAAGGCTCCCCCTCCTCCTCCTCCTCCTCCTCCTCCTCCTCCTCCTCCTCTTCCTCCTCCTCCTCTTCCTCCTCCTCCTCTTCCTCCTCCTCCTCCTCCTCCTTTTGTTCTCGTTTATTTTGTTTTTTGTATTTTTTTGTTTATCATTATTTCTTTTACTTTGCGGATTTCCGGATGACACATTGTCAAATTCTTATGCCATGGCCTTGCTGGCAGATATGGATAGAATGAACGAATGGATAGACAGGTTGCAAGTGCAGTTAAACGTTAACATATGCAAATTCTGTGACACCTGAAGATAACTATACACAATAGGACCCCTTGGTCCCTATATTATATGTAGGAAGGATATAGGTATATTAGAATCAGTATAAAGAAGAATGACTAAAAGGATATAGGGGGAATGAGGGATATTTCCTATTGGGTATAATTGAAGCTGTTAGATTTGGATTCCTTAAATAGACGTAGGTTAAGAGTGGACCTGATAGAAGTCTAGATGCTACAGTGGTTATAACAAAGGGGACATCGCAAAGTTCTTTGGGTCAGTAGCCAGATTAGAACCAGAAGTAATGGGTTCAAACTCGAAAAAAAATAGGTTTTAAAAAGTGCTGAGGAGGAACTGATTTTCAAATATAGTAGTTGATTTATGGAACTGACTAGGTAATGAGGTTGTTAGTGTTAAGTCAATAAGGAGCTTCAGAAGACGAGCTGGAAATAGGTGTATTCATATAGAGACTGCCATGTGTGGCACTGGTGTCCTATTGGAGCTTCCCTTCTCCTCCTCCTCCTCCTCCTCCTCCTCCTCCTTCTTCTTCTTCTTCTTCTTCTTCTTCTTCTCCTTCTCCTTCTCCTTCTCCTTCTCCTCCTCCTCCTCCTCCTCCTCCTCCTCCTCCCCCCCCCTCTCTCTCTCTCTCTCTCTCTCTCTCTCTCTCTCTCTCTC